>MU399561.1:0-250822 GCA_022578875.1 Hypoxylon crocopeplum
TGGGAGGATAGGTTGATATATTGGCCCTAAGCACGGGCTTTTCGGGCGATGTACTAGGGTGCGGATAAGGCCCGATAGCAACTTTTAAGGGTGCGAATAGCAATTCTCTTAAAATTAATTAAAATAGAAATTATTTAAAAAAAAACGTAAAAAACGTAATAAATTAATCTTAAAATAAAAGGAAATATTTAAAGGAAATTTTATTATAACTTTATAATAATATAAAACCTTATAATAATAAATTAAAAAAAAGGAAATTTAATAAAAATTAATAAACTTATTAAAAAAATATAACGAATTATATATAAAAGATAAAATAACGTAAATAACAATAACGTAAAATACGAATTTATATTATTATAAAAATAATTAAATTACGTAAAAAATTAACCTTAAAATTTAGTTAAAAATTTATATATTTATACGTATAAAAATTAACGGATATTAATAATTTACATTAAATTAAAACATTAAAACGATATAAATTTAACGTCGAAATAAAATAATATTATAACCGAGGATTTATATCTTTAAAAAAACAAAGTTATAAAACTTAAAAATTTTAATATATTAAGTTAAAAATAATTTCGACCCGTATAATATTTTAACTTATTAATTAGGAAAATAAATTCTTAGTTCGAAAAGCCGAATATAAAATATAAAATATAACGTCGAAACGAAATAATCGAAATATCCGGGTTTTTTTCGATATACGATTTATCGAGCGAATATTTACCTTATAAAAATTCCGTATATTAAATTTTATATATATAAAATATATTAAAATATTATAATTAACGGCGTAAAATAATAATAATAATAATATTTATTAATTAAATAAAATAATATAATATAATATAATTAAAAAAAATATAAATATATATATTATACGAATTTATCGTTATATATAATTATTAACGTTATTTATAATTAATTCGTTATTTTAATTATTACGTAATTAAATTAATTATAATAATTTAAATAAAATATTTACGTAATAAAAAAACTTTTATTTTTTAAAAAAAATTAATTTTTTTAATTATAAAAATAATTAAAAACTTAAAAAGTTATAAATTAATAATAATAAATATTATATAATTAAAATTTCAAAAGTTAAAAACTTAAAAGTTAATAATATATTTAAATATTTAAAATTTTAAAGTTAAATTTTTCGAATATAACGAATTATTAAAAGGAACTTTTAAAAAATCGAATTAATAATTCGAACGTTATTTTTATTTATTTAATTTTAAAAATATAAATTATTTTTTATATTTTAAAATAATATTTTTACGTATATTATTAATTCGAATTTAATTTTAATTATTTTCGATTCGATTTTAATAAATATTTTTATTAAAATATATATTAATTATATATACGATTTAATTCGTAATTAAACGTAATTTAATATATATATTTAAATTAAATTAAATTAAATTAATTATAAATAATATTATTATTTTTAATATAATTATTAAATTTTATAAATTAATAATATAAAATATATAATATTTATAATAAATATATTAAATTATAAAATTTTAATAATAATAATAATAACGTTATTTATAATTAATGTTAATAAATAAAGTTTAACGTTAAAATTAAAAAAAAGGATTTTATTCGTAAAATAAATTCGGAACTTTTATAAGGTTTTTATAATATTATTATTAATTTATAATTTTATTTTTAAATTTAAACGCGTTATTTTTTACTAAAATAACGTTTATATACGTATATATCGATTATTTAAATATATTATATAATTATATTTCCGATAATTAATTTATTATTTTAATTAATTCGTTATTTTATTTAAATATTTTTAATATTTATTTAACTTTTAATTTTATAATTAAATCGCGATTTAATAAATTAAAAATTAAATTTTATATTTAATTAATATTTAATTTTAAAAAACTTTTTTTAACGTTTAAATATTATTTATTATTAATTTATAATTTTTTAATAATTATTTCTTTTATTATATAAATATTTTATTTTAATTATCGTAATTAATTTAATCGCGTAATAATTAAGATAAATTAAAAAATATTAAATGTTAAAATAAAAATTATTCGATTTATATTTATATATAATTAGTTTTTTCGTTTTAAAAAAGTTATAATTAATATTTTTTATAATTAATTAATATTTTTTATAATTAATTAATATTTTTAATTTTTTATTATTTTAAAATATATAATTTTAATATAAATTATTTAATTATAATATTAAATTAAATTTTATTTATCGATAATAACGTTATATAATAATTATAATTATAATATTAATATTTTTATTATAATTATTAAATTTTATTAATTAATTAATTAATAATAATAATAATTAATATTTTATTTTATTTTATTAATTCGTTAATTTATTTACGTTTTATTAATAATTTCGTGAATTCTTTTCTTTTTTTAATTAGTTACCTTTGTAATAACTAATCGGAATGCACTATACTTAATCTGGAACTTCACTTGATTGCCTAATTGGGAAGGATATTTTTTTCCCTAATCCGACACAATAACCCTCCTAAAACTCGGGCAGTCCAACTACGCCTTTAATTGGATCGACAAGCGCTGGACCAAGTAACCCCGGATAAAACACTGAGAACTAACAACGAGGGGAAATTGGCAGCCTCGTCATTCAACACAACAACTGGCATTTCCAATCTAGCATTTGAAATGGACATGAACCACTATTATTGTCTCCGCGAACCTGCGCATGAGATACGGTTGCTCGATCTCCTTCCAGCAACTGCTTCAGGTGGTCTTAACGGTCGAGTACGACGATTTAGCATAGGCAGCACACCTACATTTGTTTCTGTTTCGCATGTCTGGGGCGATAAGAAAGCAGATCGGGCCATGTCTCTTGAGTCGGGCTGTGGTATCAGGAACCTACAGATTTCTCACAACCTGGAATCATTTCTCATCAACATGCTCTGCCATACGCCCGAGACCTTGCCACAGATCTGGGAAGGCAGTGAGAGGCTTCCAATGTGGATTGACATGGTCTGTATTGACCAGGTGGACAATCGTGAGAAGGCGTTGCAGATTCCACTCATGCGAGACATTTATTCGAAAGCGAGTTCAGTCGTCGTTTGGATTCATGAATACGACAGCTATTTGCGATATGCATTCCAGTATTTGCGACGGATCGGTAGGCAGGGCCCGGGCGAAGAGGCCTTGTTCGATCCTATGGGCTGGGATGCCATTCGACGCCTGCTTGGTTGTGAGTGGTTTCATCGACGATGGGTAATTCAAGAATCTGTGCTACCGAAGAACGCCATCTTCCTTTCCGGTTCGGACTCTATTTCCATGAATGAGCTATTCCGGGGCATCAACATGGCTATCAGTGCGTTGCTTGCACGGCCACGACCAACGAAGAAACTCAAGCCTGGTAACACAGGCGAATTAAGGCCTATTAGGGTGTTGAGAGAGCTTAGGCAAGCAATGGAAACAGAGCAAGATCGATTCGGTCTTTTTTGGCTGATGGAGCACCTCCGTTTCACTCGAGCAACTTTCGCGCACGACCAGATCTATTCGTTGTTGGGCGTTTGCAACGCCCAGGAGGCTGCTGCAACCTCAATTCGATATGATCTCGAGCCCGAAGAGATCTACAAGCGTTCAGCTATGTTACATGCAGATATACATGGTAACTTGGAGTTCCTTGGCCTCTGTGTCCCTCAGCAACGCGATACCATCTGCTCTGGAACAGCCGAAATTAAAGTTTTGCGCCCCTTCACAGGCCCTTCTTGGGTACCAAATTGGCATTCACAGAAGTTGCGACGTTGCTTAGGTCTCAGCGATACTGGCCACCAGCGGGAGTTCTTCAATGCCTCTAGCGCAATCCCTTTCAACCCTTCCTTCAAGGGAAAACAGCTGACAGTCTCGGGGGTCTTGGTTGATAGGATCCGTTCAATCGGTGATTTCTGTCCTCGCGATAGAGCCTTCGATTTCTCGGATGCCGACTCAGACCTGTACCAGCAGTATCTGGATTTCTGGATGACCCCAGTGGATGAACCTGCGCCGTATTCAGATGCTGTAAGTCGAGCTGAAACTTTCGTCCGAACTTTGAGTCTCCTCGGGATTTACTTAGAGCCCGTACCCTCACCTGATGATATTCCGACGATTTTCTACAGCTGGTGCAGTGGCTCATCCTTGTGTAAGCGACTGGAAGCGTACGGGTTCAAGCCCAAAAGTAATGGCAGGGGACCCGAACAAAAGACGTTTATCAGAATGAAGCGTCTGGCCTCTTGGGATCCTTTCATCACTGTCAATGGCTACATGGGTCTTGGGCGGAATGGAGCTCTGATCGGGGATGAAATTTGGCTCATTGGGGGCTGCAGTACCCCTGTTCTGCTTTCCTCTAGCGTAGATAGCCCGTCCCGATATGAGGTAAAAGGGGAGGTTTTCCTTGATGGATTCATGTTTCAAGACCAATTCGCTAAAACAACCCACCGGAACTCGTTAATTGAGCGAATCGTTTTGATATAGTAGGTGATAGCTATAGAGTTCAAGCAGCGAGAACTTTCAAGGTATCATTGTCCGTCATATGGTGGTTCTTGGAAAGTCTTGTCCCGCCCGGAAAAAAGCTAGAATGGACCTAGATCTCTAAGCCACACACGCCGTGAATATAAGCAGCAGAAAGGCAGATGGCCGCGTAAAGTCTCCCTAACGCCATTCCAGCAGCGTCCTTGAGGGTTCTTTGGCGGACTCGTAGGACGTTAAAGAGGACGGACTCGTCAGGAGAACCATCAGGGTTAAGTTGCGGGGCATCGGCCACCACTTTATTCCCTTATTACTCCATCGAGTATGCCTTAGGTTAGACGTTTTCGCGGTCCCGCGGTCCCGCGGTAGTCCTAGTGCGCTCGTATTTCTCCGTTATTTCGGGAATGTTGGCAATGATTCGATATAGTATTTGTAAGAGATCAATCATCTTGCCTCGTTTGAGAAATCCGTTGCCTCGAATTTTGCCTCGCCTTTTCGCCTCGTCTTCGAATTTATATCTCCGCAATCACGATCTTGGCCGGTGTTACGGTAGGACCTCTAGATGATCGCATCGCTGGATGATGGTTAGGAGGTATCGGACGTAATTTCTTATTCGATATTACGTAAAACGCACCATAACTAAGACGACGTAGGTTTTACGCGTTATTCGACTAAGAGCTACGCATGCATTAAGCAGGAATAATATCAAAAAACCAATTATTCGATTAACCTAGAATATCAACGTAAAAATCTCCGTATAGCCCGGTAAATACGTTATTGATCGATATTAACGCCTAAGACGACCTCGGAAATAAAAGGAACATCGTTAAAACGAAATAATATAAACGATAAATAACAATATAAAACTATGGACAATTACTAATAAGATAAGTACACTACGTTAAAAATATTAGATATAAAATAGCCGAATCGCGAGTTATGCTGGAAAACCGCAGGGTACTCATCACGTGATGCTTGCCGGGCCAGTCAGAAAACGGGACCGCCGACAGGAACACATGGATTACAGTACGATTCAACATCATTCTCCCAGCCTTGAGTCTAGATGACTCGTTTCAACTCATGTCCAGTATCTGAACCGAATATCCTTGTCTCCGTCGACCAAATCGCACTGGGGCGTGTCTTCCGGTTTGAGGGGCGTGGTCAATCCCATAGCGCGATCTCGCTTCTTGTTCTCTTGCCTCATCCAAATTCCTAATCCCGCCGTGATAAAAATGGCGAGTGCTTGAAAGCCTCCCGTGACGCCAAGAGCCTGCACATACTTGGGAGCCCACGCTTCACGGAAAGTCTGTGCCGATATAATAGCGCCAACTGACGAAAAGCCTACCATGACACCTGTGACCATAGCTCGCGAGTTTTCATCCGTTTTAATGTTGTTATGCCAAGAATGGACCAGGCAACTTGGGATATATGTGCCCATCTGCATAAAAACATATGTTAGTCAATCAATACTTTATATGCTAAAATCATATGTCGAGGGCGGCGTCTGACGAAACTCGAAGATCGAGTAACAAGATGCAGCAAGATGATTCAAGAAGTAGGGGATAAAAGTTGAAATACGATATGTTTTATACGTACCGACAGTAAGAACGTGGCTAATAAACCCAAGTTAGCAAAGATTTCATCCGCATCATGACTGTTTCACAATAACAAAATAGGAAATGGTGCATTAGGTACCTGCATAACTCGCCGCAGTACTCTTCAGAGGATCCAACCCAGCCAACATAAAATAACCGACCATTGTGAAAGATAGGCCGACGCAGAGATGTACCGTTCGTTCCTTGAAATGATCGCTCGAGTATGTTGCCATCAAAGTGAAAACGCAGCCGACGAGATTTGGAGCAACGAGGTACAAATTCGTCTTAATTGTACTATATCCGAGACGCCCAACGATTTGAGGCAAGAAGGTGCCCGTACTCTTGGTGGCAACACCGTAGCTACAAAAAAAAAGACAGTCAGCAAATTAGTGGTTCATAACCTAGAATCACATTCCTCGGGCAGCATCTGATAGAACTCCAAGATCGAGTAATCTGATACTGCGAGGAGGTTCGAGAAGGGACACGATATGTCTTTGTACATACCTTATGCAAAGCAGCATAAAAGCCCACATCTTAGGTTCGGCAAGAGTCCTTAACCCAGTCTTCAGGTCGTACTTTGAATTGACTTCGGCCGTCGAATCACGTCTCAGTCTAGCCAAGGCCGCTGCCTTCTCTTCTGGTGTCAGCCACTTGCAATCGGATATCGTCGACGGGATTATCCAGAACGACACTGCCCCCCAGATGAGCGTCATCGCCCCTTCGATCAGGAAGAGTATCTGCCAGCCCTGGAGGTTTGAGTTTATCTGGAAGACGCCGTAGGAGACAAGTCCGGTGAAGGCACCGGCAATGGTAGCGGTTCCGTAAAAGGCAGCAGTTCGGAATGCGAGCTCGTCACGCTTGTAGAAGAGAGTGAGGTAGAAGATGCAGCCGCTGAAGAAGCCAGATTGAAAGCAGGCAATCAGGAGTCTGCAGACGAGAATACCGGCATAGTTCTTGACGACCGACTGGCACATCGATACAATACCCCATCCGAAGAGCAGGCTTGGAATGACAACCCTGCCACCGTATCGCTTCACCATCATAGTCTGAACTGGCTCGAGGAGAACGAATGGGACGTTGATGAGGGTCATCATTAAGCTGTACTCTTCGCCCACAAGACCAAGGTCTTTGTCCATGCCGTCTGTCTAGGAAAAAGTCAGCCTCGGTTTAGAAATTGTAGTAAGTATTAACGTTCACTCTATCTTACCTTGGCATTTCCAATGTTGCCTCCTGTAGTGTAACGGCAGAAGTACATAATTGAGAGAACAGGCAAGAGGTAGAGATCAATCTTGCGGACATAAGACCTCTCTGCAACAGGGTCGACATAGAGGTCAGACGAGCCATTGTTGATGCTGCTGCTTGAACTGTTGTTTGCTGGAGTAACATGGGAGGAAATATCCTTGCCCGACTCGACGTCTTTCGAATCAGTATGGCCCATTTTGTTGATGCTATCCAGGAACAAGTTCAATGAGACTTAGTTGATCCAGTTGCAGTTCCAGAAATCCAAGACAACAGTTGAATTGTCAAGTCTTATGCTTTTTAATTTAATTATTAATACCATTGCAACTATACACTTCGGCTAGGATACCCCATTTATGAAAAATGGGAACATCAAGACTCAACGATCAATCGGGTCCCGAGTTTTACAAGTCGGCTTGATAAGGTAGACTGAAGGACAGGCTAGTGCCGATAGGGGCGCGGTCCTAGTCACATCGCTCTATTGTTCTATCTAGTATCTAGACGACCTTGGCATGGTTACTTATCATCTCTTATCTCGCCCTATATACCTAGCTGCGGTCTTCGACTAGTTGGCGACAACCGAGGTGCGGTTATATTGATTTATGCTGGGTACTACATACCCCATACCCCATGAGCCCATTCCCCATCTTTGAATGAAGCAACCCCACCTATCCTCGACTATTAGATCTCGGCGTTGATATCGACTCCTCTAGCCGTAGCTATATCTATATCTTATCTGCTCCGTAAGCGTGTTCGTGTTCTCAATGCCCCGGCACATTCGGATTGCAATAGACGATCGCTAGCTCCGACGAGAAGTGGATCGGAACCCCCATCCCGAATGAATACTGAAGCCGCTTTGATCGGATATAACTAGAACACAAACTTGAGGAAAGGGTAAGGCGATAACCAACAACCAGCCTAGACCAGCACCATCTACATCCCCTGTTTATATATCTAACTTGAAACTATCTTAGCGAAAATGGTGGCAACCGAAGAGTATAGAGGTCAGTATGACAAGGGCGACCACATCGACACTGGCATCGGCGGAAAACGAACTATCAGCGAAGCAAAGCAAGGAGTCTTCGTTGAGATCCCAGTAATTGACTTTACCGATGCCACTTCGCCTTCGTTTGAAGCTCGCAAGAGACTCTCGAAGCAGATATACGATGCTTGTGTGAATGTCGGCTTCTTCTACGTCAAGAACCATGGAGTTCCCCAAGACGTTATCGACGGATGCTTCACAGAGGCCAAGAGGTTCTTCCATGACTTATCCCATGAGGATAAGATGGAACTAGACATAACCAAGAATACCGAATTCTACGGCTATGCTCCCATTAGAACCGAGATGCCTGAAGGCGCAACCAGGAAACGTATACCTCTCTTCTACACCTCAGTTTGGCTCTAGCTAACAGATATCAGGCCTCTTCGAGAGTATCAACTTCGGGTATGAGCCGTCGATGGACCCTGGTGCTAGCGGCAGTGAGGACAACGGACCAAGCTTTTGGCCCGAGGAGAACAAGTTGCCTGACTTCAAGGAGAACATTGGCAAATACTATTCCAATGTCATGGGGCTTTCCCGGACACTTCTCAGGATGTTTGCCCTAGGCCTTGATCTCGATGAACACTTCTTCGATCAATTCTGCAAGCGGCCCGGTGTGTTGTTGAAGCTGAACCACTATCCCGCGGCCCTTCCGGAATCCCCCGACAACGCCGGAATCCACGCCCACAGCGATCTTGAAAGTAGGTCGCCATACTAATCTGAGCGACTTATAGTCTGCTAACTCTCAGAATCAGGTTTCACGATCCTGTGCCAAGACGACGTGAAATCCCTTGAAGTGCTTTCCAAGGACGGCTGCTGGGTCCCGGCCGACCCTATCCCAGGAACCTTCGTCGTCAACATCGGCGACGCGATGAGCATGTGGTAAGCATAGATGCTTGCGCTGTGACATTTGAGTCGGCTATTAACAACATGGACACATAGGACAAATGACATGTTCCTTTCCACGATCCATCGCGCGTACAACAGGGAGGGAAAGACTCGATACTCGATTCCCTTCTTTTTCGGCGCCGACTACGACGCCGTCATGGAAACTCTGCCTAGTTGCATCAGCGAGGCCAGACCAGCTCGCTACAAGCCCATCACGGCCGGCGCACATGTCAGACAGAAGTTGAATATGACTTATCCTAAGGCTGCTAAGGCTTAAGAGCGACGATAGGCAACTGTGCTCCGTGTAACTACATAGCCAACTGCAAGGAGGCATAGGTACTTTGCAATATGAGGACAGAGATAGGAATAGAAGTAATCGAATACGATCATGTACCGGTACCTACAGTCCACCCCCTGGAAATTTAGCTTTCTATCCGTGCAGTGACTTTACCAGCTCTGCCGGCGTACTCTCTTCGGGACTTTAGAATCCCAATGTTGATCGGTACTCGCACTGATAGGAAGCTAACGTTACTTCAGAGAGTAAACTAGACCTACCAGTTAGGTACCAGGTAATAATAGCGTGATTAGCCAAGCCCTGATTAAGACTTCTTAAGCGCGGACAAACGAGTTCTGTGGAACGATGACATGGACATATAGGAAAGGGAAGGAGGATAGAACTGCCACAGGTCCGACTTGTCAAGGGGCTTGGCTTGTGATAGGATAGGCAAAGGAGTACTTCTCCTATGTATACTTGCAACGTCTGGTATATAGGTGGAGAGCTCATCGGGGAACGACATCGTTTCGTTCCCCTCATAGGTTTGCATCACGACAAGAATCATCTAGCGGTGAGTCTCGGCCGAACTACTGATTTACGGACGGTACCCAATGATATGAGGTGTGAGCCCTAATAGTGGATCACTGATCTCGTCATCTAAAGCCGAGCCTTGTCATCCCTTGGAAGGTCGCTGATGATTCGTTGGTCGGCCTTCATTGGAATATTCTGTGGGATAATGCACATTACGGTGTCAGCATGGGTCGAAAGGATTTTAGGTAAAGTCTGCGGCAGAAAAGGGTAGGTGGTTGGTAGATGGATTGATTGGGTCAGCTACCCCTGTGTCAACTCTACGTAGAGTTGACACAGGGGTAGTAGTTGACTATTGTGGGCTGATGAATGAATAACAAATAACACGTTGCTAACCACCCAGAGCCGTCTATGGCTCCATTCCACGTATTGTAATATTAAGTATTCAGAAGAGAAGGCTCCTGCCACTCTCCTTGATAGTAGGGAACTAGCCCTAGTGAATAGAACCCGTATCTCCTGAAGATAACATAAATCTTCTGGTAGGCACTGCCATACCATTATACTGTATCAAAAACAAGCCGGCTCTAATGCCGAAATAGTTCTTGCCTGCAACAAATTTCAGAAGGTCCCCGCATGTTTGCTTCCAGAAGCTGAAGGAGTAAAGCGAAAAATAGGAGAAGTCTGACTTGACCACACAAACATTGACGTTTTGCGCAGGTCGATATCTACTTAGTTGCCTGAAGCGACTTTTCATTGTTTACGGGCGTGCTTGCGTCGTTTCTTAACCTATAGTTAGTTTACGCTACCTGTAGTAGTTGATGAATCCGTGTAGCTTACCTAGGTACACTTGCGTCCTTCGAACAGAATCATAGTTTTCTTGATTTCTTCATTCACCCTTTCTTTGGCTTTCCTGGCGGTTGCAGTGCCATCGGTGGGTTGGTAGGGCAGCATGACGTTCCTATTTCCAGCGTCTAGTCGCTCCTTGGCAAAGTCGTCGAGGCGAGACCGGATAGGGTCGTCTGGCAAGGCTAGAAACCTCTGGTAGCGAGTGCTGTCGGGACATCCTGTTTCACTAGAAATTTTTGTTAAATGCGGTTTCTAGGTGAATGGGGCAATACTGTATTAATATAGCACCGCCAAAATCACGTACTTTGTAGCAGTCATCTCTTTTGCTTGATCCGAGGAAGCCATAGTAGATGAAACGGCCACGTATAGTTAAGGAGGAGGCATACCTAAGAGATATCTCACAATAGATTCTAACAATGAGACACGGGCCTTTTATATCTAGACCTCCTAATAAGGAGCCTTCCTAGGTAGATAATTCATCTATGGAAGGACATGGGGCGTTACCGGGACATTCGAATATGGGTTGGCAATATTGTAAAGTGCTGAGGTGAGAATACAGGTGGTACAAATACGAATCATTTCAGTATAGCCAAATCAGAAACACGGAATAGGGGTATGATTGTACACATTAATCTTGATGAGACGGGGGTTTCCTCCATCTCGGAATTCTATACTTTCGAATCGCTACATGCTAAGATTTTCTACGTTCTCGAATTGTCCAATGATTGAATTCCTTCTACATGCAGAAGATCATGCATTCCATAGCCGGAGCGCGCGCGTGGATTGTTGTTCTATTTGGTTGTAACGTTTCTAACTGGTAGACAGCTCGGAACTTGCCATGTTATAGACGGTCATGCTGGGGCGCAACACGGCTCTCCCGGCTGGCTGCGCCTCACGATATGTCTCCGTTGTTCCTGCATGCGTAGCCTCACAGCCTGCTCGATGTGACTCGCATCGGTCACAAAATAAATTCCGTCTGTCCAATGAGCTCATTCATGCATAATTATTTCAACATTTTGCCGTGTTTTACCGCCACAGCTGTATTTGCCCAGCCACAACATTTCTTTTTGCCGCCACATTTGCCTCGGTATAGAGGTAAGGTATTACTCCAAGGCTGCTCAGGTAACCCCTATACAGCTGTACTGTTGCAGTGAGTGATTATAGCTGGGACCTATTTGAGGAGCACTGGAGGCCGTAAGAGGTGTGAATACGAACCCCTAAGACATCTTATCGGGAGAACGTGGCGAGTTGTTCATATAGCAGCTCAAGTCTGATCGAGCTGAATCGCCATCCCGAGGCCATCGAGATCATAATGGAATACAGTATGACTTCTACACGAAGACAATTATAAAACGTATTAATACAATGGTAACCCTCGATAATAGGAGGACCAAGCGAAAGATCCTGGCTTAAAAGCCCTTATGCCTTTCAATCTGGGCATTCTTTTTCATTGGACCTCATAGATGGACCTACATCTCGGTACAATACGGGCCGAATAAGGGTACCATAAACAGCCTGATTGAAAAATAATCCTAGGTCACAAAGAGGCATCCATATACCAACACCAATCAGTATGTTTAGAAACGAATTATCCTCATGGTACCCGGGGTTGCTCGGTAAGTCTGCAGACTGTAATGAGACCACCGGGTGTGATCCACTTGCCTGATATAGCAATTCAGGTTGAAACGTTAGATACCGACAGGTTGGATCTAATGCTGGGGTATCGGTCGAGTTGTAATAGGTTGAGAGTAGAAAAGTGGTTTGATGAATTCATTGACAGGTATGGAAGGTTAGATGTAGTACGAAACGGCCGTGTAGCCTTATGGATGTACAACTTGTGCAACTGGACCATCCTGAGTCGATGCTTATCTACCTAAGGTACGTAGGAAGACTTTCTATCTAACATACCCACAATGGCTTATATTTAAAAATAGCACAGATAGAATAGCAATTGTAAGGAGTCGGCTATAGGTGAGATGTTCCTATCCTAGACAGGCCAATCATCACCTGGTCTTCCTGAATTAAGGGCCAAGAACTTGATAAGTAGCCCTCTTTTAGACTGCCCTAGGCCAGTTTAATTATGATTGGAGGCATATAACAAGGTAACAGAGTTGATAGTAAGTTATGTGTAACAACTGACGTTAGCAGTCTCATAGATAATTGGTTGTAGTTTCCTTCTGCACATCGCTCATAAGCTTATGAGGAGGTCCTTACCTTGTCCCTTTGGCTTCGGGATCTGCACTGCTTTACTGTATACCCACATGTATTCCTCAGGGCGCGTCTCAAAGATTCCGCTTGAATGTTGGAGGGCTCACAATGACCAAAGCAGATTCAGCAACGGCCCTGTCCAAATGCAGGAAATACCTCAAAGCTGATTTCCATAGTTTTGGATTTGAAGGATTCCTCGCTTCCGGCCGTCATGGTAACCCTTATCTAATCCATGAACCAAATCGCAACAGAGCCTTGAGAAGGCTAATCGTTACACAAAGCGTTCCACACACGGGGCTGCAAGTCTGACTGGTCTTCGGAACGAAAGCGGAATTAAAGGAAAGCTCCATCGTATCTTACAAATCACTCAATTTCTTGAAGACATAAAAAAATGCATAGGAGGTAGCTTCTTCAAATTCCCCCCAAATACTCCACTAGACGACAAGATTGTGTTATTTATAGAATACCTTTTTTAGGCCTCACCCTCGCCGGTTTATAGAGTAAGATAGCTTGAAGTGATACCGAAAAGACTTTTATAGATGATATTCCTTTCCCATATAGTCAAAATCCGCCCATAAGAACGAAAGCCTTTACTAATGTGTTAATTACTAATAATTAGCAGAATTTATTCTAGCTATAGCTTTGCCGCCCAGCAAGCCGCCCAGCTCTCTCTTCGATAAACCTGGTACCAAAGCAAATATGGTAGGTTTCGAACTGACAAGCAAAGATTATCAAATATTTATTGGCGGCCTAGGTAATCTCGACAACACGTCTGACCGTGCTAGCGGTCTTTGGTGATTCTGATGCGAAGTAACATTGACTAATACCCATACTGAAGGCCATTACTTCGGATTTGCGATAGACATACATGGATACGGTACTAGGGATGCATGCTACATAGTTAGCTCGTGCCCAGACACTTCTTAGCCGATAAATTCTGGGCGTGATGTTAGTCTCTGCACGTTTATACAGGCACATATCTAGTTAAATGTATAAAACCTTAGGTAATTTTCGGGAAGTTACCATTCTTTGTTGAAAATACCTAGGTACCTAGGTATACAGCGAATGCGTCCACCTAGGCATAGAACCTTGTAGCCTCGCTGCCATATGTGAAGGCCATGTCATCAGCCACGCCGTACATAAGGTGAACCCATCACCACGACCGGAGACAGAACCAAAGGCTCCCCAAGGGAGCCTTGGACGGTTGTACATGAACTGAATTATACAAGTCTTTGCCCGACGGATCATTATTTTACGGCAGTGCGAACTTTCTGGTTTTCGCTAGCTATGCTTCGGCTTCAGCCTTAGGTTAAAGTAATACTGATGTTAAGCCAATGGCATAATGGATTATAGAGACTGGTTATAGCGTCACCTCTCTTGGGTGGATATAATTCTAAAGATTCCAAGAGGCTGTCACATAACCAGATGTTTCCATCATGGTCTCCTTATAGCATCGGAATCCTAAGCGATCGTGACCCTTGAGGCCGACCTTCAGGGAAGTTCTAGATCAGAGATCCGAAAAGTCAAGGTATTTGACTAAGTACATAGCTAACTCAAACCCCCTTAGCACGGGTATCTAGGCAGTCTGCCCAGCCTTGATAATCCAATCCATAAATAGAGGGAACAGGCAGACGGAGCGTCCGGATGTCCTAACCAACCAGGCATTGGCCCACGACGTCCTCGAATGACCTATCCTAACCTACAACAGGATGTATTAGCCGGCGTAGCTGGACTTCGAGGGGAGAAGTATGTAACATACGATCCTTGTTATCAGATTGAATACGAGGGAATAGATCGTCGACTGTCTTGATGGATAGGGAGACACGATCCATGGCTCTCTGCCGGGCGGCATCTACATCCACCGGCTGATAGGCTAGCATGACAAATCGGCTTCCGGCCTCAAGGGGCTCCCGTTGAAACTTTTGTTGACGCAACATTGACAACCTATCATTAGAGGAGGTCTTAGGCTGGATGGTTGGAAGATGGTTGTGCGCGGGGTGGGAAGGGCCTTCTCTACTTGCAAGCCAGAAGCGTTAGCTTGATTGTTTCTTAGTGGAGCCGAATATAATATGAATGGCGAATATCTAGGAGAGTGGATATACCTACCTTTCAAGAGGAGTAGTAGACGAAGTCATAGCGGTAGGTATGAGCTTTATGGAAGGGTACCTAGGTACTTAAGCAAAGTGTGAATATACTGTGTAAGTCAACTGTAGAAATATAGGTACAGCTTTACTCCGACCAAGTCTCGGTTGATGAAAAGACCAAAGGTCCAAAGCCCAGCCTGCGAGGCAGGCGTGACTTATATATTACCTATTGCCATGCTCTATTCTGCTGTATACAGACCGAAAAGAGTGTCTACCAGTATTGTACACTCGGGTGTAGTGTAACCTGGGTCCTGGTTCCTGGTTCCTTGCTCCTGGTTTGGCGGAAGCAACTAGACTCTACGTTACACAACACCAATCCAATCGATGCGCGTGCAAGGAGGTAGCTTATGCAGGCTGGAGGGCGGATCTGAACAATATAACGAACTAGGTAATCACGGCTATGTGACTTTTCAGTCCGTGTTATTAAGTACAGATACTGTAACATGAATCTGGTAGATTTAATATCCTCTTGACTAGCGCAAGTCTACAATTCCTACATTTCACGTGCATTACAAGAAGCCTTACCCGGCTCAACGCGATATCTACCAAAGGCCCAGTAATGCCCATAGGAAATCTTATACCTCAAATATAATCGTATGCCGTCGATTATCAAAAGGGTGAGAGCCTTATTATTATGTGGATCTATCATTAGTACTATGGGTAGGTAGTAGATCTACGAGAATTGTAGGTATTGTAGGCTTGCGCCACTCACGGGGATAGTGCACATAATTTATATGGAATGGCCATACATTCAGAAGTATTTCTGCTAGTCTTGCCCGTTTTCCCAGTCATAGCTGAGATTCTATTATTACATTGGGAGGAGATAGACGGTGACCGATTGTCTTTATAATCGGTATATCCTTACTTATGTGCCCCTTTCTCTGCGGATACCTGTCTATATCAATACCTGCCTCATCCTATGTAAATTTGCCAATTCATCTAAGTATTATTTAGTTTCGTCGTTTGTATTAAAGGTTAGTGTGTGGAACGGCGAGTCGATAGAAAGAAACTCGTTGAAATATTTAATGATAACTCGTAAAGTCGCTAGTAGCACGCCAGGTGCTAGAAAGGAAGCGACGATCTCTATTAGCTACCTAGGTACCTACGATATACAGGAGGATACCTGGCCCGAGGGCCGTGCCTTCCGTAGACGAGGTCGCTTGGCTACGCAGACAGAATTGACTTTGGTTGCGTCGCCTAGCGGACCCATCTTCAGCCGCGCTAGGTGGGCTTGTGCGTCTTACTAGGGACCCCACCTCCGCACGTGAAAAGTCCTACCATAAGCGCCAAGACACTAATTGACACCGACAAGTCCATTAACCGTTCAACGCAATCGCGACGCCCGTCATTTTGCATCGTTGAGATCATCTTTACTACTTGAATCGTCTGTAATCAGATACCCTGAAAATGCCTCCAGCTCCTAGCCAGAAAGGCACCGGTAAAAAGAATTCCGGCGTCATCGGTAAGCGCAGTCGCAACACCACGCCCATGTCGAGCGTCCCATCTAGTGCCAACATCCCACCTGTCGATATCATCGAGACCGAGTTTCTAGACCTTCGATTGGAATCGGTTCGGAGCCTGTCGTTTGATGACCTTGTTGACTCCAGTGCCTCTAATGCTGTTATTCCCGACTCTAAAAGCCTTGACGGTCTAATAACGCGACTCGGAAAGCTGAATGAAATCATCGATCGACGCGGAACGTGGTGTGATAAGGGAATGCGCCTGGTTGCTGCGCAGAGAAAGACCCATTATGACGAGATGGCCGCCGCCAGTAGGAGAGACGAAGCCCGTAGGGAAGGCGATGAAGATTCAGAGAGGAAAGTGAACAAAAAGAAGAGAAAGGTGAACGACAATCTCGCCCCGGGAGATGCACATACTGGTGAGTAGTCCCTCTCTGCTGTACTCTTTCCATTTTTTGGATCGTACCTGCCGCATAATTCAAAAAACCCCCCCAAAAAACCACTGTACTGTGCATATCCCGCGCGTCGCGTCAGCAAGTCTATAGAGTTCCGCCGTGATAGTTGCTTAGGAGATTATTTCTTCGCTCTTCTACCCACAAACCCGTACATTCTCATTCATTCATTGCCATGCCTATTTTTTAACATTCATCTCTATTTCTTCCTTGCAACATCTGTGATAGTTGTTCTGGGCTAATATTCCCTGTTCAGAACGGTCGTCTCCTCTGCGCGATCCCAACAAACCCCGAAAGGCATCTCGCGACAACGACTCAGCTAGTTCTTCCCTTTCCCCTGTGGCGCCCGCAACACCTGGAGCGATGGAGGTAGACGAGAAAGCGAAGCTTGACGACAAGGTCGAGGAGGATTCTGAATCCGATGATGAAGGCGCCCCTCCCCGACGACAAGCTCCCCAGTACCAGACCTTCGGCGAAGATCCGTCGACCTTCCCGGATCCCACCGTCTACGAAATACGCCCAGTCAAGCCTGGAATGACCGTGGATGAACTGAAGGAGCTGTATTCCGTTGCCGTCTTCCCCAAGTCCGATCTCGCCGACATGATCGCTGGTAATCCTCCAGATAAGGACTTCAGCAATGCCAAGCCGTCAAACCAGATCAGCTTCAGCACCTTTTCGACCTACGTCGAGCCCTACTTCCGTCAGTTCACCGAGGAAGATCTCGCATTCCTGCGCGAACGTGGAGATCGCATCACACCCTTCATCATGCCTAAACGAGGCAAGAAGCACTACACCGAGACATGGTCGGAAGAGGACGGCGCCATGGTGATTGACTCGACTTCACCGGGCAGAGATAAGCTTGCCCCCAACCAGGCACGTGGCACCATTGATAATATGGACGATGATGTCGCGGAGACGGATAAGCTGTCGGTTGGTCCTGTGCTGTCGCGATTGCTCCAAGCCATGCGCCCCGAGGCTCGTGTCCAATCCAGCGAAGACAAGCCGATGACGAACGGGATCAACGGAGATGCCGAGATCAAAGAGGAGGCCAATGGCGATTCCGGTATCAATGGCGTGGCGGGCGAGGAGAGCAAGAGCATTCCACCTGCAGCCTACATGCCGGAATCATCGACTGAAGCCTGGAAGAAAGCCACGCACCCCAAGTTGGACTACTCGCAAGTTGACGAACGCATCAAGCAAGAGCTCCGCCACATCGGCTTCCTTCCCCTGGAAACGTTTGACGGCGACTATGATGGCCATTACGACGATGAGGTTGCTGCTCGTTTGCGTCTCCTACAGGATCGACTACGCCTCCAGATGCTAATCAACGGCGCGCGCAAAGCCCGACTCACCGACCTGGTTAAGGAAAGGATGGCGCATCAAGAGTACCAGACCATCCTCGAAGACCTCGACACGCAAGTCCAGGGAGCGTATCTTAAGCGCACACGCACTATGGGCAAAAGTAAGAAGGCGAAGCGACCGGGCGGCGCGGGCGGAGGCAGTCATCCAGCTAGTGGTGCGGGAGCGGGTATGGCTCGACCAGGCATCGGCGACGTCACGAAGACCCTCATGGAACGTCGCCGTCGGTGGATCGATTCGATAGGAAACGTATTTGATGACCCGAACCTCGGCAAGGTACCCCGTTCTTCGAACCCTGATAGCACGATCTTCAAGCTCGAGATGATGGGTGACCTCATCAAGAAGGAACGCCAGGCCTGGGACGAGGAGGTTGAGGAGGAGTAAATTACCCTTGGGTCGACAGTGAAGTTCTGCGGTGTTGATTGGTATGATACCAAAACGGGCGTTTAATCAGCAACGGGGTTTAGGGGTTGCGAGGGCGGTTTTGAGATGAGCTATGATGTGATGTTTTACGGAGCTTCTCTTGCCGACGTGCTACGATTCAACATTGGTTTGATCGTGAGGTTGCTATACTACCCAAGTAGTAAATCCAGAATGACTTCTATCAGGACACCTCGTAATGTGAACTGCTTTTGCTAATTGATGTTCTGTGTACTCTCAGCATGCACGTGCAATATAATAGGCTTGACTCTTTCAAGGAACTAGACTCGTCTTATAGTAACATTGCAGTATGCATATGCCTGAAACGATAGACCTGAAGATGGAAGCTGGAGAAGCTCGAGAATCTAGACTTCTCCTGATTAGCTTCAGACTCCAAACGGTATGTCATTGGACCATCATACGGGTAGAGTTGCGGGGTATCTGACCTTAACCCAATGCAGTGGACCGGAGCTCTCGAGGCCCCACACAGATAAGGTGCCGTAGCTTAGGGCTGTGAAGCGTCAGTCCTATTACATACCAGCGCTAGAAATTGTATCACCGTCGTGCAACCTTCTCTGTGATCTAATACTTCCCCATCTAACCCTATGATACCTTAACATCTATAGGGGTTCAGAGCAGGCTCTGCCATCACAAAAATGCATCTCGTCCCGAAAGAGGTTCGTACCGGCTAGACTCAAGTAAAAGAGATATAGGCAACTGTTAACTAACACTGTACTCCAGCTTGATAAGCTCGTCATCTCCCAATTGGGCTTCTTAGCCCAGAAGAGGCTCGCAAGGGGTGTCAAGCTGAACCATACTGAGGCTACTGTAAGCTTCTCGGACCTTTCATGGAGTATAGCCCTCTGGAAGGTCAAACGACGCTCCTCTCTTAGCTAGACTAAACTCACCTGCAGGCTCTCATCGCGAATAACCTCCAGGAGCTCATCCGGGATGGCCAGCACAGCGTCGCGGACCTGATGGCTATCGGGTCCACCATGCTGGGCCGGAGGCACGTGCTACCTTCCGTCATCAGCACCCTCCACGAGATTCAGGTTGAGGGGACGTTCCCCTCGGGCACCTACCTCGTAACAGTGCATAACCCGGTCGCCACTGACGACGGCGACCTGAACAAGGCCCTCTACGGTAGCTTCCTACCGGTCCCGAGCCAGGACCTATTCCCACCCGCCGAGGCTGCTGCCTATGAATCGGCTAAGCAGCCCGGCGCCGTGGTCGTTGTTAAAGGCCGCATCACGCTCAACGAAGGGCGCAAGCGCATCAAGCTAAAGGTCACGAGCAAGGGTGACAGGCCCATCCAGGTCGGCAGCCACTACCACTTCATCGAGACTAACCCGCAGCTCGAGTTCGACCGCGCTGCCGCGTATGGTTTCCGTCTGGATATCGCGGCCGGCACGTCCGTCCGCTTCGAACCCGGCGACACTAAGACCGTGTCGCTCGTCGAGATCGGTGGTAATCGCGTCATCCGCGGCGGCAACAACCTGGCATCCGGGAAAGTGGATCTCTCCCGCGCCGAAGCTATTGTCGAGACTTTGCAGAAAGCCGGGTTTGCGCACGTGCCCGAGCCGGCTGCGGCAGATCTGGGGGTTGTGGACGCATTCTCCCTGGACCGTGCCGCGTATATGACTATGTTCGGCCCCACGACCGGCGATCTTGTGCGTCTCGGCGCTACGGACCTCTGGATTCGGGTTGAGAAGGATCTAACGACGTATGGTGACGAGTGCAAGTTCGGCGGCGGCAAGACGCTGCGTGAGGGTATGGGCCAGATGACCGGGTGCTCGGACGCGGATAGCTTGGATATGGTTGTGACGAACGCGCTGATCGTAGATTACACCGGTATCTACAAGGCGGATATCGGGGTGAAGGACGGTCTCATTGTGGGTATCGGCAAGGCCGGAAACCCGGATGTCATGGATGGCGTCACGGAGGGCATGATTGTGGGCAGTTGCACGGATGTCATTGCGGGCGAGGGCAAGATTGTCACGGCGGGTGGTCTGGATACGCATATCCATCTCATATGTCCCCAGCAGGCTTACGAGTCGATTGCTTCGGGCATTACAACCATGCTGGGTGGTGGTACCGGGCCTAGGTAAGGTTGTCCGTTCCGCACGAACGTCCCTTCGAGGGATGATGGCCGACTGGCTAACAAATTATGTTCTAGTGCTGGTACTAATGCTACCACTTGCACTCCGGGAGCCAACTATATGCGCCAGATGCTCCAGGCTTGCGACGAGTTGCCAGTTAATATCGGCATCACGGGCAAGGGTAACGACAGCGACCCCCGCGCGTTGCGTGAGCAGGTTGTGGCAGGCGCCTGTGGCCTCAAGCTACATGAAGATTGGGGCACGACACCCGCGGCCATCGATTCTTGCCTCAGTGTGTGCGATGAGCTGGATGTGCAGTGTCTGATCCACACCGACACGCTCAACGAGTCGGGATACGTCGAGTCGACCATCGCGGCCTTCAAGGGACGCACCATCCACACATACCACACGGAAGGCGCCGGCGGCGGACACGCCCCTGATATCATTAGTGTTGTAGAGCACGGAAACGTACTGCCGTCGTCGACGAACCCCACGAGGCCTTACACGCGCAACACGCTCGACGAGCACCTCGACATGCTCATGGTGTGCCATCATCTATCGCGGAACATCCCCGAGGACGTGGCGTTCGCCGAGTCGCGCATCCGCGCCGAGACCATCGCGGCCGAAGACGTGCTGCACGACCTCGGCGCCATCTCCATGATGAGCTCCGACTCCCAGGCCATGGGCCGCTGTGGCGAGGTCATCCTGCGCACTTGGAACACGGCACACAAGAACAAGGTCCAGCGTGGGCCTTTGCCCGAGGATGAGGGCTCTGGCGCCGACAACTTCCGCGTCAAGAGGTACGTTAGCAAGTACACGATCAACCCGGCTATCGCCCAGGGCATGGGGCATCTTGTCGGGAGCATAGAGGTCGGCAAACTCGCGGATCTTGTCGTCTGGGACCCCGCGTG
Source organism: Hypoxylon crocopeplum (assembly GCA_022578875.1). Lineage (NCBI taxonomy): Eukaryota > Fungi > Ascomycota > Sordariomycetes > Xylariales > Hypoxylaceae > Hypoxylon > Hypoxylon crocopeplum. The sequence continues at coordinate 21,965 of MU399561.1, forward strand.
GTTTGGTGCTAAGCCGGCTACGGTCGTTAAGAGCGGGTTGATTGCTTATGCGCAGATGGTGAGTTCTGTCCTTTTGTATATGTCTATCTTATCACTAGATTTCGCTTTCCCTCCCCCCTTTACCTATCCTAGCACGACATAGCGCAACATACGGCAGTATCGTTGGGACTAACGAGACAAACAGGGTGACCCCAACGCCTCGATCCCGACGGTTCAACCCGTAATAGCGCGGCCCATGTTCGCGCCGCTGGTGCCGCGCTCGAGCGTGCTGTTCGTGTCGCAGGCCAGCCTGGACGCCGCCCACGGCGCGCCCGCCGCCGGCTACGGGCTGCGCAAGCGCGTCGAGCCCGTGCGCGGCTGCAGGGCCGTCGGCAAGAAGGACATGCGCTTCAACGACACCATGCCCCGCATGCGCGTCGACCCCGAGAGATACGTCGTCGAGGCCGACGGCAAGGTTTGCACTGCTGAGCCGGCTACTGAGCTGCCGCTTACGCAGGCTTGGTTTGTTTATTAGGGGCTGGTTTGGGTTGGGGATGGCGGGACGGGGGAGGGGCAAAGAGGGAGAGATGGTTGGGCATGTGTATGGATTTCCAGTTTGCATCTGTAGCTTGAAGGTGAATGGGTTGTTGTTGGTTATGTGGTGTTGTAACAGCAATAGGCTACAAAATTCTGGATGATGGCAGCAGTGTCTATGAGGCAGGATGGGTTTAGGACTTGTGTGAGTTCCTAGAACGAAGATATGGAAAATTAGATATCCAGAGTAGAAGATATGATGTTGGTATCTAAATTGTTATAACTTGAATATTATATGTGCTGCCTACCTATCGTTCTAAGTTGGTGGACTAGGGTGTTATTTACCATCTATGATATTGAGGAATATTCCAATTTGAATTGCGTCTCCTCGCCCTGGCTTTGCTAGCATAGTGGAGGGATCTACGTCCGGTACTTGCCTTTTCATGTATTGTACTGTACTGTACTCTGTGGAAATGCTAGCACTTTAATAATAGCTTGTAGGGCTAGACGCCTGAGTTCTACTAGACGACTCGTAAGTGCTATCAGACGAACAGGGGGTTGCTGACGGTAGATTGGTGTAAGTTGATTGGTCAGTTCGGGTACTGGCAGAAGTTGGTGGATGTGTACATGAACGAAAGAGGCCTTGAGGCACTGGTGTTAACATACAAGTATAAAATGGGGGGTTCTAATTACGTTCCTTCGTGTATGGATTCATTGATGGCAATGCAGCTATACCTTGATGATTGAAAGCTTCATCTGGTCGATTGACTTGGGAGTGCTCGGGCTCGGGGGTTACCTTACTTCGGAGGAGCCGCCTAAGGCATATATCAGCAGTCCGGGTCAAAAGGATACAGCATGATCAAGAGCGAGATTGGTAGGGCTAGGGAGCTCTGACCGTGACGTGTACCTAGGAGGTAGTTATGGCTGTTTGTTCGATGACCGGCCTACAGGTATGGTTAAAGGAGCCAGTGGTTCACTAAGCAGTACGAACCGCCAGCCCCTACAAGATTCTTCTTGGAGAACAATCAGCCAGTGAGTTCGATTGTATTTAATAGTAGAGTCCCAGGTACAAGTGAAATCCCAGTGACCTAACAGGACGACCATTCGAAACGATCCTTTTTGCACCCTCAAACCACACCACAATAACTCAAGTTCAACACACAAAAGGAGATGATATGATCAACGCATTGCCTACTAACAGCCAGGTACATACATGTAGTACTGAACTACTTCAAACGCCCAGAATGGAACTTATTTCCATAATCCAGCATCCCTATGTACCGCAAGACCCTCCCGATCCCCTGACCATGGGGTAACTATTGGATTCTCATAACTCATAATACAACATCAGAAGAGCCTCAACACTTCTGTGACAACTAGGCCATCCTTGCAACCCCCCAGCCCCTACCGAGGTCGATGGACTAGGCAGGTGGTCTTCCATTCTTTGCCACTTCGACCTGCAAGATACGAAAAAGTTAAGTGCGGTATGAACGAGGTCAAACTCCATTGAGAACAAAATATCCTCCTGGACACCTGAGGCCGCCCCACTTGATTGTAGTCATGATCGACCGAATTACGTAGCCTTCTTCTTGCGGCTGGACTTCTTCGGTTCCTCAGGAGTGTCGGCTACTTTGGAAGCCCTCTTGCGCTTCTTGTCGGGGCTGGCAGGCGTCGCGGTCTTAACAGCGCTCGCCTCGCCATCCTCGACTTCAGCTATTGCGCTCTTGCGCTTGCGAGTTACCTTAGCCTTGGGGGTCTGCTCAACCTCGGCGACAACTGGTGTTGCAGCCATCTGCAGTTGCTCGGCAATAGCATCTTGGTCGTTGGCGGCGTAGGTATCCTCGCCAGACAGGACAGGCTGGGGGATACCGTTTGCATCAGCGTAGGTGAGGGCATCAGGATCGCTCATCATTCGAGCGTCGGGGTTACCGGCCTTGTAAGAATGCACACGTGCGTTGTACAAACGGAGGTTAAACTGATACGCATTGTTCCAGGCCTGATAGAAGGTTAATGAAAAGGAATAGTATTAGATCATGAGCACACTCACATTCTTCTCAGCGGGCGTCATGGATGCCCAGCGGCGCTGACCTTCCTCCTGTACAGCGCCTTTCGGGGCATCCTGACCGAGGTCATTGGCAATGATAGGACGAGCAGTCTGCATGTATAGGAAATAGGGAGTCAGGGGGCGCTTAGGGGCGTTGGGATCATGAGTTCGCTTCTTGCGCTCCTTTTTCTCCTCAGTGTGTTCGGCAAAGTTACCGAGCTGGCCACTAATACCGTCCAGGTTGGCAATGAGGTTCTGCATGGAGTGACTTGCGCCATTGTCAAAGGGGGCGGGTTCTCCGATTAGGAGATTAGTCTGGCGGAGGAAGTCATCTGAGAAGCTCTTCATGAGACCCGTGATGGTGTTGAATCTGGCATGGACCTGGTATGAATGTCAGTATTGTAGTATATTTTAGAAATTCCGAGTAAACCAGTGAAAGTGTGGTTTAGGGACTTAGGTAGTTATGATGCTCGGGTGGTTAGGGGATGGACCAAAGTGTGCTCTGATAGATTACTGTAATGCGTAGTAGTAATAGTAATACGGTGCACTGAGTGCTGAGCATAAGTGCTGGTGAGACGTGACAACAGATACCAACTGTTATCAGACCCCAAGCCTTGAATAATATTACCAGTGGTAATATATCCAGTAGCCTTCCAGCCCATCCCGTCTCACTCATAACGACTCTGTCGCGTACACAAACACACTATCTAAAGAGGCATATGCTTCTTCATATACATGATATATATGTCCGCGGTGAAGCAAAAGCTAAGTAATGAAGGTGATGATTGCGGACGATAAGAAAAATAAAAGTTGTTTACTTACGCTGTCGCGGACTCTAATAAACTCCTCAATACCAATAGTACGAGGAGGTTGAACTGGGCCGGCGGCGAGAGGCTGTTGCTGAATAGGCTGGGGAGGGAGTTGAGTTGGCATTGGTTGCATGGCCATAGGAACCATAGTCGGTGCAGGTGCAACAGCTGCGGGTTGCTTCGCAGGGTCCGACTTTTTGGGGCGAGGCATTGTGTCGGTTAGTGGTGCGAGTTGCCGATACTTAAGTGTAAGTGCTGTGGTTTGGGCACAGCGTTTCGTTCGAAGCGCCTAGTGGAGGTAGGCGACAGAACAAGTCAATCAAGACAAAGTGCCTTATGTGTTACGGTTGGCGGATTGGTTGGTGGTTGGTGGTTGGTCCTAGGTGGGCGACCACTGGAGAACAGCAAGAACAGTGAGGAAAGGGCAGAAGGTGGGAAAACTTTGGGGGAAAGAAAGTTTCGGGGGCAGCGCGCTGAAAGGAAGGGGCGGGGCACCCTCTAAATACGCCGGGACTCAGGCTTGCTGATTTTCCTAATCACTGATCACTGAAGAGGGATGGGTGCTCCGGGGGGTGTCTGCACTTGGTGGGCTAGCTTGCCTGCCTGCAGCAATTTTTCTTGTACAAGTACTTGTAGTAGGTACTCGTCCCCCCCAGAATAAACAACTATTTAATTCAGGTACAACCACCAATGCAAGTTAATAATAATAATTCAGTACTACTAGATACATTCTAGCTATCTTCTCGTCAAATTTGCATCAAAATTACTCCAAATTTGGGGGCGTTGTGTAGATTATCTCTGTCGAGTCTACAGGTCTTGTTGTAGTGTCACCCGAAAAAGATATGTCGCGTCAGGACTTTGGAGGGGAAATCGAAATCAGCCCAGCCCAGCCCAGCCCCGTTACCCGTAAGAAGGAAGAGCGAGAGAGAAAAAAAAAAATAATAATCAGCAGGCACCAGATGGAACCAACCCAACTGGAGAAATTTCTACGATACTTCCCTTCTACATCAACTTATTATTCTCGCAAAGTCGCCTTCTATCAAGTCATGGGAGTACAAGTTGTACTTTCAGTATGTTAGCATTGCCGCCAATTTCTATGTCATGGACCGATCATTAATGCAAACACTTCCCTCGAATTTCCTGGTTTCAAACGTTGCCAACGGGTAGCGGTTAAAGCGCTGAAGCCGTCCCGAAGGCTCTGGGGTCTTTAGAGAGGAACTTACAAAATTCGCATCACTGGACGCGCTGAAGAAGTGTGGAAGTACTGGGAGGTTTGGTGTTGTCAGTGTTCTGTCAAGTTTTCAATTAGATGGTTGCACCCGTCCAGGTCAAGCTGGCCATCGATTGGTTCGGCGGGACAGGTGCACCTGTGGCCCATCAAATCACATCAGCGCCTCCAGTGAGCGTCTAAAGCGGCGGCAATTGCCGGGCCCTGGACTCATCGCCTACCCTTTTTTCAGGGTCAAACCTACCCCCCCGACCCCCTCTCGACTTGTCGCTTCAGTGTTTGCTCTAGGTGCCCGCACTCTATCATTCAGCACTCATTCAATTTCTTTTCTCTTGCACCACCTATCTTTCCATCGTTCTTCAACTGCCTACCTCCTAGGTAGAACACCTGCAAGTGACGGTTTTCAGTCACCAACTAAAAGAAATACAGCACCCTCGTATTATCTCAATGTTCTGTTTTTCTAACCACTCTAGCTGTCTAGGTACCCCACAGCATCTGATTTGCAGCATGTCTATCATTCATCCCTCTGCATCTGCAGCATCTCATACATCGTGTTGCCAGCTTGATCTCGCTGCTAGGCATGACATATACCCACCAAGATAGCTTAAGCGCCCATCGTATAGATAGGCAGCTCCTAATCAACCAACCATCGAAGGCTCCCCGTCCCTTAGGCTCATGGTCCGCTGCCGGGTCGATATCTACTCAGCAACCTACCTAGGCACAATTCCCGTCTCTATCTACCAGTCCACCTACGCTCACTTTGATTGTTCTTGTTGCCCAGAGTTCTATTGGTGCCCGGAATATGTCCCCATAGTAAACCCTCCACTACCTAAATCAACATTTCTACGGCTCATATGCCCGAAGTCATACCAACTAAAGTCCGTAGCATTGTAAGCCTCCCATTGTCGATCTATGTTCACGCATCCTTAGAACATGGACCTGTTCTTATCAAGCTAGTTCGCCATTCGTGGATTTCTCTAGGTAGGTAAATTGGCTTCAATGGTCTCATCCGAAAGTTCGCTATGTTACCATATTAAGCGCCTATATTTCAATGTTTAGCACATACGTGTAATTGTTAAGTGCCTCGGGATGTAGGTAGCTATAAAGTCGTTCACCTTGAGCGATTGATGAGGTATAATTACCTAGGTAGTGAGCAAGCTATTATTCATTACTATTTCTCATTCTCCTAGGCCTATTAACTCCTGTCTCTAAGACGTTGCTGTCCCTTCCGTAATACATTTGGGAATTTCAACTTCATCCTATGACCCCCGAGCAACCTTAGTAGGTATATTCCATATACCTTTCTGGATAGTCAAATTATACCTTTATCCCAGCCCTCGATCAACTTCACGACGAGCGTGGTCGTCGAACCATCTCCCCCTGCCTATGGCTACTTCGATACACAAAACCAAGCTATCAATCTCAACAACGCTTAATGATAGTAGAGATCGCCTCGTAATTCGGGCGATTTAGAACGGCCACGTACTCAGGTCCTAACAGGTAGATAACATGTTGATAGTTGGAACTTTAGAAATGATGAGATGTATAAGTCTATCTTAGTTAACTACCTGAGAGCTATTCAAATTTCCAGTGTCGACAGTTGAGACTTAACTAGATTAGTTGCATCTAACTCTGGGTAGTTAGGCGTTTACTAACATCCTGAGAACTTGATGTGCTACTATTGCTGCTTTGAAAATATTTGCATCAAACGTCCTATCGATGGCCTGATATCGCTGCAAAGTCATCCGAAGTCGTTTCAGCAGGTATCTCAAGTACCATCTGACTTTAAGATGAGATGAAGGTAAACTTCCGTGACATCTGACATAGCCTATCTACTCCCAGTCTCGCTAGAACTCTATAGGTGGTAATACGGACCGCCTAGGGCCTTACGTTTTTGAAATAAGTCGAATAGCTTTACAGGCGGATATTGAATAAGTCTACGAGTCTCTATACTGAATGAATTTAGTTAACATTGAATAGATGTACTATTATAAGGGCTATAAATTAGATCAGACCATCACCACTGACGATATTATAGAGCCATGTTGAAGTGAGGGGTAACGCCAGTTGTTTCAAGTAACCGCGTCGATAAACAATGCGAGGGATATGGCTGATCTCACTCAAGCTACACTCGTTTCTACTTTGTATAATTCCTAGCATCGTACATAACACGTGGGCCAAGCAGCAAGAGTGATTTCTAGTCTATGCATAATGTACGGCAACAAGTTTGTCTCTGAGCAAATGTTAGGCCTGCTAGACATGTGAATTCCATGTTACTCGCCGATTACCTCTAGGTCTGACCGATCTCCAGGGCTCGAGGTCTCGATCACAGCTCGGGGGATTACTTCTTCCATTCCGAGCATTGCTACATGCCGAGCTTCCACCTTGGCATCAGGTCCAACCTCACTCGGTTAAGGATGCCGGACAAGCTACGCCGTTGAAACGGTTGCTTGTCATCTCGAACTAGGACCGTGGGCCACGCTGGCGAATTCTTTTATCAGCAAACGACGACCATAATTAGTCTAAGATTGTTTGTAGAATTATAAGAGGCATTGCTGCAGATTATATATCATATATAGGTATGTTCGACCTATAGTAATGTTTCGAGGATATCTTATTTCTACAATCGGAGCGTGGAACTTTTACGGTAGCAATTAAGGTGAAGCTCAGGTCTCCCTGCTGCCATTGATAAACAATGCAGCACTATCTAACGGTATGTATCTAGTACTATTGTCGCCTACACAATTATTAGTGAGGTCAAGTCTATAGTACTTGCTATACGAATTCACATTTCGCGCCTGCATAAATTGTTTCAGTTATGATCGAATGGAATCCACTTAAAACCTGTATCTCGGGCTTGGCAGATGAATGCACAAGCTGCACAAGTCGAAACACGAGCCAGTCAAGCCTGGAGCGACCCCTCCAAAACTGACGATCCGTTACACCAGTGCTAGGATACGTAACTAGACCCAGCTGAGCTTTACTGCCCCTCCCCCTCCTTTTTTCCTAACTCCTGGGAGTCCTCCTTTAATACTGTCACATCACGTCACACCCAACCTATTCAGCTTATTACTTTTATATTGCGACTCTCAATAAATTTCCTATTCACTCGACCAACCTAATCTGAGGTCGGAATCCTCTTTCCATCTTTACCATAATTCCTAAGAACGAACAACACTCACTATCCATATCGTTAGACATCACCAAGGGAGTCGAAAATGATCACCCTTAAACCCTTCCCGGCCCTTTTGGCGCTGGTTTTTCTTTTCGCGTTCGCCCGTCCAGCTCTCGCTTTTGGTGCTGGTAACATTGCCGGTATGCTTTGCCTATCCAATCCTCTCTTTGTGTATATAACCAAGCTAACACTCGCTACAGGTATCTCCAAAGTCGAGGGACAAAACTGTAGGTTATCTAATATTAACTAGTATGGGACTAGGTAACTAATTTAATATCGTGTTTAGGGCGTCATGGCGACATTGAAGACACCCTTCTCACCATCTTGATGGCCCGAGCCGTTGGAGGCAAGAAGTTTGACAAACTCATGGTCTCCCGTGTCTACTTCGGTAACTGGCTTCGAGACTACTCTCAAGCCATTGACGTTGGCACAGTCAAGTCTGTCTCGGCTGAAGCGATTCGACTACTTCTCTGTGTCCTCGGCTTCTTGACTTTTGGCTACGGCTCCAAGGAATTCGAGGTCACTGCTGAGCGCCTTGGCTGCTACCGACCAGAAGACCATATCGACAACCCCAAGAATTATGCCGATAACGAAGACGCACGTCAATATGACCGAAGACTGCGCGGTCCTGTCAACGAACGTGTCGAGCTTGCGATCGACCCAGAGACAGGAATGAAGAATTACATTGCCAACGAGCGTGCTAGAATCATGACTTCCGCCCTTCATGTTAGACGGCTCTTTAGCCGTTGCATTGAGCTTGCCCGATCTTACAAAGAGAACGACAGGAAGAGTGATCTTCACGAGGCCTTGCGATTGCTCGGCACCGGTCTTCACTGCTTGGAAGGTAATTCTGCCATAGAACTTACGCTATGTTTACACTCATTCGTGTCTGCGGTTAGCTGACCTGACATCGAATAGACTTCCTGGCCCACAGCAATTACATAGAGCTAGCGCTCATCGAACTAGGCGAGCGTGATATCTTCCCACACGTTGGTAGGGACACCAAATTGGAAATCCCTGGCGCGCGTCACCGTGTCTACCCTTGTATTACCGGAACCTTTGGAGGTGTTGACTTCCTGCACTCTGTCACTGGAGAAGGTTTGTTAAATCCTGCATGTTTAGTCCAAAGCCCGCACATCATAGCTAACTCGAGCGCTTCCTAGTCTCGGACAAGTTGACGCAGAACGAGATCCAAGAGCTCGAGGGTACCTTGGAGCAGAACGCGCAGAAGAACGACACTAGCATCCTAGAAGGACTCCTTGACAAGATCCCGGACGGTCTATTCGGAGGTGATGACAAGAAGCAGAAGTTGGAAAACATTCAGAGCAATGCTACCAACGCGCAAATGGCCAACACGTCGATCTCCCCGAGGGACCCAGAAGAGTTTACTCAATATGTCCAACAAGTCTTCGAACAGGTTATGCCTGCTATTGAATTCCATGACGACCTTATGAAGGGAATCAGTGAGGCCATTGAGAAAATCCCCATCTTGCCCCAAATCATTGAGCAGCTCGAGGATCAGATGTCAATGTGGGTGTTCTCAATTATGGCGCCTTTTGTTGTTCCCATCATTCAGCAGGTCAAGAACGAGCTTCGGACCGGCTCGTCAGAGATCATCGAGAGCAGTATGAATGAGCAGCACATCGTCTTCAACGATGATGAATGCTCTGACCCAACACACTCCATGCTTTCCAAGGATCACTTTTCCAACGTAAGTCGCTTTCGTCGGCCTTAGATATCCACATTACTAATCATCTCCAGATCCTTAATGAAATTGCAGGCAAAACTGCTAGCAAAGTTGTCTACTGGGTCGTCCCTCAGCTTATGGAGGCTTGGGATGATGAGAGCGTCGATGTCGACCGCTTAATGAACCGCATCATCAATGGTGTCCTACATCATCCAGCCCAACGCGGTATGGGAGAAGATGGGGCTCGCGACGGTCGAAAAATCATGTTCCGTTCCGTCGAAGAGTGGTGGAATTCGATGGATGAGGGTGCGAAGGAAGAATACCGTCAGAAGCTCTCTCGGGACGGTGTTGAGCGCGGTGAGAATCACAAGGAAGGTGTCCACGACTCCGGCCACGGCTGCGGAAAGCCTCTCGGAATGCACAAGAACTTTGCTCAGGGTGGCACTATGGAAGACCGGATTGCGGGAGCGGCTGCCGGCGCGATCTTCGAAGGTGTTACCGGTGGTCTTTCTGACCTTGTCAACACTCAATCCGGCGGACAGATTAACTTGCCCGGCTCCGGAAGGCAGGAGTCTAGTAGCTCCGGAGGCGGATTCCTCGGGGCTATCGGTAGCTCTCTTCTAGGCGGTGCTTTCAAGAGCGAAGAAACGGAATCTTACGGTGGCAGGCGCGAGGCCGGTGATGGATCATACACCGAGAACCGTACCGAGTACGGCCGCTCTGGAGATCGCTACGGCCAGGCTGAATACTCCGAAAGCCGACATTCCGGAGGAGGCGAGAGCAGAGAATATCAACGATACGAACAAGACGACAATAGCGGACAGGGCTACGGTTACCAAGAACGCACTGAATCCCGCCCAAACTATGGCGGTGGCTACGAGCAACGCACCGAGCGTCGGTATGAGAGTAATGACGATAGTTACCAAGAATCTAGCGGTTGGGACCGACGTGGAGAAGCCGACGATTATACTAGACGTCAAGAGAATTATGGTGAGCGACGTGACTACGGCGGGGGTGATGAGTATGGTCGTCGTGAGGAGTCCTATGGCGGCGATCAATACGAACGTCGTGAGGAAAGTTCGGGATATGGTCGTAGTGACTCGAGAGAACGCCGCGACGAGGATTCTGGGTCAGGTGGCTTCCTGGATCAGGTCATGGACCGTGTTGGTGACGCTCTCGATGACGGTGACCGTCGCCGCCGTGATGAAGGTGGCAGTGGATGGGGCTTCTAACGAGGTTCTGCGATGAGATACGTCTTGTGATGTGGTTATCGGTCTCGGTGGGGAGTTCGAAGTGAAGTGGTGCTAGGGTGGCCTGGATGTGGGTGTTGAAGATACTCTCAAAAAAAAGTTGCGACGTAGGTGAGGCTGCAATATGGCGGACTCTTGCTTCCTATCCTTTTATAAGATGAACTAGCCTAGTCTCATAAAGAACAATGCCCTACAACTTATTACGAAAGATGTGACCATACTAGCTATAATCTAGGGCTCAATGTAACGGCATGATTTCTCCGCATCTGGTTATGCGGGGAGCTGCCTAAGGGATTCCCCCAAACCAGTGCTGTCTTTGGTATATGACCTCACGGAGCCAGGTTCCCGCCGGCTATTGGCCACCGGGTGTTTTTCCAGAGTCTTCCCAATTTTGCCAGCTCGTTGCTCCACCCAACTAGGCTCCGTTTCATCCACAGGGGCCTTACCTAGGACGATCTCTCATATACCTCCCGTTCAGTGCTACGCAGGATCCCACCACCGCGGCTCGCCACGCAACTGAGCACGTTCCCATACTAGCGCCCAGAAATCCCATAGTGATGGAAAGAGATTGCTACTTCCGGTGGGCCATAGTGAGGGGGGGGATACGATCGACGGCCCGAGTAAATAACTCAGCGGGATCTTGGGTTGTTAAAAGACCTTGGAGGATCCGGATTGCGTGCTTTCTTTTTCTTTTTTTCTGTCTCTGTCGCAGTTTGATATTTATATACAGCTTGTACGAATCCGCCGTGTATAGAAAACAAGAGACGAACGGAAAAAGAAAAGGAACTATGCAACTCACGGCGATACTAGGCCTCGGGCTGCTAATCGGAGGCGCGGCGGCGCAAGGGGCGTCGGGGACGGGGCAGACGACGCGGTACTGGGACTGCTGCAAGCCGAGCTGCGGGTGGACGCAGAAGACGAACAGCGGCAAGCTGATCGGGACGTGCAGCAAGGACGACCAGCCGCTGGGCGACAACGGCGCCACCAAGAGCGCCTGCGACTCCGGCGGCTCCGCCTTCATGTGCAGCAACCAGAGCCCCTGGGCCGTCAACGACACCGTGTCCTACGGCTGGGCCGCCGTCCGCATCTCCGGCCAGACCGAGACTACCTGGTGCTGCGCTTGCTACGAGCTTACGTTTACGAGCGGCCCGGTTAGCGGTAAGAAGATGGTTGTTCAGGCTAGTAACACGGGTGGTGATTTGGGACAGAATCACTTTGATCTTGCGGTATGTATTTCCTTGGTAGTTTTTCTGTTCTTGCTTCTGCTTTGAATGGTACTCTCCTTACATGGTTGTTCCCTTCCCCCCTTTCTACTATTTCTTCCTCCCCACCCCTTTACTAAAGATATCGCACAACCCACACCCGAGCCTCCAGCCAAACTAACACCGAATACCAGATCCCCGGCGGCGGCGTAGGCATCTACAACGCGTGCACGAACCAGTACGGGGCGCCGTCGAACGGATGGGGCGAGCGGTACGGCGGGGTCAGCTCGCGCGAGGCGTGCGACGGCTTCCCGGAGGCGCTCAAGGAGGGCTGTTACTGGCGCTTCGACTGGTTCGGCGGCGCCGACAACCCCGGCGTCTCCTTCAAGCAGGTCGCCTGCCCCTCTGCCCTCGTTGCCAAGAGCGGCTGCCAGCGTAGCAATGACGCTATTGATGAGACTCCTACTGAGTAGGGTTGAGTACCTGACGAGGGTGAGTGCTGGGATGGAGGATGGGTATGGTGGTTGAAGGAGGGGGAGTTGAAAGGGAAGAGGGAGAAGGAGGGTGGTCGTGGTAGATGGGTTCTGTTCGGTGTATATAGATGTTACGCAATTGCTTGGTATATACAGACTCATACATATCCATATTCCTGGTACGAAACCAACGGGGAACTATCGCGTTTGTGAATTTAGTTCATTCTCCTAAGGTACCTCTACTCGTCATCTCTAAAGACGGATAGTCGCTTGTAGCAATGTATCACAGGCTTCAACTACCATTATATTTACTCGCATATTTGCAGTCCCCCTAACCTAGGTTTGTCTTGTACTTAGGTACCTATAGACCGTGACTATCTCCTAATAACAGATTTCCACTCTAGCTCCCTATAAAACGCTTACTTAAATCCAACCTACCGTCTATAAATTTAGGTGTCATCTAAAATGACTAGAATACCTTAACTCGATAGATCATGACGAGTCGAGTTTATCGTACTACTAGATTAGGTCAAATAGGTCACGATTTCATGTTCACTTGTGAGATGCTCATTAACGCCTTGTTTACCAGCATTAGGACCGCGATAACTGAGCCTCTTGCGCTCATTGTGGCTCTATGTTCGGAACTCGGCTAACGCTAAGGTGAAGAGCCTCTCACAGCCCTCAAACCAAGACCGTGATGAAGTTAGGATCCAGTTACATCGGGGATACAACCCGTACCACTTCCCCTAAATGTTTATAGTCGTTACCCAATAGAAGCTGTCCATATAGATTAACCGCCGCCCACAATCGGCACCTCGTATTATCGCCAGTCTTGGCAGACACGGCACTTATCCTAAAACCTGCAAGCCAAGCTACTCCTGAGATCTGATGCTACCCCACGTGTCTTTCACGGACGCCATAGTAGGCCATCCATCCCGAGGTTCCTCAAGAGGAAGCTTAATAACAATGCGGTGTACCCCAAGGTCAGTTGAGATGCCATGAGTTTGGCCGAACGCTTGGTCGATTACTCTAGACTATATATAGTCGACTCTGGACCAAGATTAGGTTGTAGGTAGATCATAGCGCAAACGCCCCCTGTTTCGTAATAATTAAAAAAGTCTTGGTCGGTGTCTTTCGAAATGCAAATCAAGGCCTTTTTTGTTGGCCTCCTGGCCACCGTGGATGTAACCATGGCGGCTAGTTTACCACTACGCATCACCTCGTTCAACATCCGATATGCGGCAACGTCGCGCGAGACGAACGAAAGGCCGTGGTCGGAACGGCGCACCGGCCTCATCAACCAGCTCAAGTCGGTCACGGCCAATGCATCGGCAGCCGGGGAGGTCGCCATGATTGGTCTGCAAGAAGTTCTCGACGCCCAGCTGACCGATATCAAGAACGGCCTGGGATCCGGCTGGACCCACTATGGCTTCGGCCGCGACGACGGCGCGAGGTCGGGCGAGTACAACCCGATCATCTACCGGACCGACATCCTCAGGCTGGTGTACAGCGAGCAGAAGTGGCTCTCGCCAACGCCGGACCAGGTCTCGTTCGGGTGGGGCGCCGGCAGCCGGAGGGTTTCGGTAATCGGCGTGTTCGAGCACATCGCGACCGGCAAGCGGTTCATCCACGCGAACACACACCTGGATAATGTGAGCTCGCAGGCGCGGAGTGAGGGCATCAAGGTTGTCCTGTCGCGCATCCAGGCCGTCCAGGGCATGTACGGGCCCCTGGGCGTGACTCTGACGGGCGACTTCAACTCGGAGCCGGGCGGCGACGCGTACGGCACGCTCGACGCCACGGGGTACCTGACGGAGCTGTGGAACTCAGGCGCCACTCGGCTCGGCACCAATCAGCTGACGTATACAGGCTTCTCAACGACGGGTAAGACCCGCATCGACTTTGTCTGGTTCGGTCCCACGGCCGAGAACAGGTACTCGGCGCAACAGTTTGAGTTTCTGGGGAATTATGTAGACGGCGTGTTCATCAGCGATCACCGAGCTGTGGTTGCGGATCTCACCCTGCTTTGAGATAATAATTTAATTTCAGGGGCATTCTGGTAACCTGTAATATAAGCTAATAAGATAACGTTGCCACAGACTTTATAAGACCCATCGAGACAAGGTGAACACTTTTGAAGACATTGGGTGTGGCGGTCTGATACCAGGTGAATGATATAATCAGGTCCATGATTCGTTTATAATCTAGATTGATATTCCTATAGTAGGTAGGAAAGCCGGCATATGGATTCTGTCTACGCCATATGTAGGTAAAGTTCATATTCGGGTGTTGTGGTTAGTTATCTTCCTCACCCCCTATTCCTGGAATGCTTACAAGTGCAAAGCCTCATATATCTCCGCAATATAGTAACATATTACGTACGACCATAGGATCAAATACAACTTGAGGACGTAGGGATGTACGGCATTTGACATGCTTGTCACTTTCGCATTCCCCCTTTTCTATCTAGGTACCTTCGAGATTTACCGATATATTTTATATTTGACTATGTATAACCTAAGATCATGGAGCTCCCTGATTTACTTACGCCCCATCAGAAATCGTGCGCAGTGCCTGTTCACTCGCTTCCCGCGGACACTGCGATCCGCGTCATCTAGACCTGCAGTGTCAGCACACCGGGCCGATATGGCAGGAGGCCGTATTCGCCGCCGGAGCTAGTGGCTCGTCCCTGATAGAGTAGCTGCAGGTTGCATGGGTCGATGGTCATTGTCTGATCAGGGTTGGTGCGAACTATATCACCGTGGCTGATGTCGTTGGTCCAGGTGGCGCCGCTGTTGACTTTGCCAGCGAAGGGCTGGCTTTCGGTTGCGGCTTGCGGTGTCCACGTACCGCCCAGACTGTCGGCCGTGAACGACCGGAAGTACCTCCCATTTGACCCAATCGCTTCGACGATCATGAGGTATTTGTTTTGCCCCTGGACTGTGTAGACCTGAACTGCTTCGAACAGATTGTTGGTTGTATCAGTCATGATTACCGTCGATGAAGTGCCGAAGTTACCGGGGAAATTTCCGATGGGCATGCTGGTCCGGTAGACCTTGCCGTTGTCTCCCGTAAAGAATAAGTACATAGTCGTGTTGTCGCCGATGACCGTCTGGTCGATACAGCCCGTGCTGGAGCCGGAGATAGTTCCGGAGAAGAGCGGCTGCGTCGCCGACCACCCATTCGCATTGGTGGGATCGCTTGACGTCTTGTAGGAGAAAGCGGTCGGGCC
The DNA here is from genome assembly GCA_022578875.1 of Hypoxylon crocopeplum. Lineage (NCBI taxonomy): Eukaryota > Fungi > Ascomycota > Sordariomycetes > Xylariales > Hypoxylaceae > Hypoxylon > Hypoxylon crocopeplum. The sequence goes on from MU399561.1 coordinate 37,578, forward strand.
CCATTGAAAGGCGAGCACCCAGATGTTCTTGGGCTCGAAGAAGAAGAGTGTGGGCGCAACCGTACCCGCACTCATCGCGTTTTGGCTCGCCGTTGCCATCTCGGTCCAATTCGAGAAGAGACCAAAGTTCATTGAGCCCCAGCCCGCTCCCGAGTTATGGGTAGTTCCATACACGAGGTGCTGGCCGTTGTACATGACGCTGGTGAAGTCTTTGAGCGAGGCCCACCCCGACTTCGGGTTTGCCAATGCGGCCGTCGATGTCCAGCGGTACGTCGAAGGAAGAGTGCACGTCTGCGCCACGACAACCGTCGCCGACGCGAGGAGCCATACGATGCCGGTTAATGCCGTGCTGACGTCTGTCTTTAGAAGTCTCATCGTAACACCTTTTTCACAAGAACTGGTAAGGACTGACGAAAAGGAAGAGGTCGAGCATCTGAAGATTCGAAGCAAAGGCGAGACAGAGGACCACCGGCTCTGTATATAGGGCTAAGCTATTTCAGGAGTCGACTGGACAAGAGCCTAGACCATGTCGCCCACCGCATCGCCCAGCTCCCGGTATATTGGTAAATCCCCCATTTATAGGTTAATAAGCCGCCGTTATAGCTACGCGGATCCAGTTACCCCATATTGCTTCCTAGAAAGGGCCCACGTGCCCGAAATAGCGGAACTCTGTTATTTGACAGGTAGATGTGCTGCCTTTCATGCATATTCCATTCGTCTAAAAAAAGGCTGATGAACTGAACAAAGGGGGAATGCTGATCAATAAATATGAAGGACTCACTTAGTATGTACCGTCTTCCCTAGACGCGCCAGTCAGCTACAAGGTAGAAATTTATACGAATTCTTAGTCACAACTAATACCTATCTAGACATAAAGTGTTGATTGAACACACAGGCCTCGGAATGGAATCTCCTCAGTCTGGTCCTATCGTGACATGTCAAGTGACCCGTCTCCTCGTTCACGGAGAATTCTTCCCAAGAAACTTTCGATACGAGTTCCTATAGGGCCGCTTATAAGTTATATTACTTTGATCGATGCCGGATGGTTACAGCGAACTCATGCAGGTGCGGCAGTGGAGAAGAGCACCCCGGACTGGGTTCCCCGCAAGCGACAACTCGTGATTGGAGAGCATCTAGGAATGGTGATAGGGAACCCGATTCCACGGAAAATTATACTGGGACGTTGACATTCAACCGAGGAGGCCGTGCTTGGCAGTTGTCATGATATACAATAGATACCATGGCACCCAGTAACCTCGAGGTAAGAAATTTATATCTTATAGCCCAAGATCAGCTTATTCCCAAGATCTACCCGGTTAGGCCGAGAATAAATTAACACAATGAAGAGTTTCATTACTTCAGCCCTCCTGCTCGGGGCTTCAGTGGAAGCTGCCCTCTACAAGTCAAAAGCGCCACCAATGGGATGGAACAGTTATAATTATTACAATTGCTACCCTAGCGAAGAGATTATGAAGACCAATGCTCAGGGGCTCGTAGACCTAGGTCTGGCTGATTTAGGCTACGCATATGTCACGACGGACTGTGGTTGGATGGCAAGAGACAGAGACTCTGAAGGTCGTTTACAATGGGATGCTACCCTCTTCCCATCTGGAGGAAAGGCATTAGGAGAGTTCATCCATGGCCTGGGCTTGAAATTCGGTCTCTACTCCGGTGCCGGCTACTATCAGTGTGGCTCGACAGACCTTCCAGCCTCTCTTGGTACGAAATCTGAGGATACTGCCATTATTCTGAGTATTTTCTAAGACAGTTATAGGATTTGAAGAAATAGATGCGCAAACATTTGCCGATTGGGAGGGAGATTCTCTGAAGTTGGTCTGCACTATTTATCAACGAATGAAAAGGAGATGTTAATGACTGAGCCCTTACAGATATGACAACTGTTATTCGTCATCCAGGGATACTATGGCAGATTACGTATCGCCGGCATCAACATCGCCGGAGCGTCACAAGAAGATGGCCTCTATCTTAGACGGCGTAGATAGAGACATTGCCTATTTCATATGCCAATGGGGTCTCGGCGAGGACCTGGGCGAATGGGCGTCGCCTATTGGCAATGTCTATAGGATCAGCAATGACATCTACAATGCGTGGAGGAGCGTATGGCGGATTACGAATCAGGCCGTGCCATTTTATAAATCTACTACAGTCGGTGCCTATCCTGACATGGATATGTTAATGTAAGTGGACGTCCGCAGAACAGTATATGCTCATTGACACATATTCAGCGTCGGACTTAACGCTTTGTCCCTCCAAGAAGAGAAATTTCACTTCAGCATGTGGGCAATCAATAAGTCCCCCCTGAACATAGGGGCACCCGCGGCTCCAGGACTCGCACCGACCGCATCTCTCGACATTCTTCGCAACCAGGAAGTCATAGGAATCAACCAGGACCCCCTGGGCAAGCAGGCGCGGCTCGTTCGCCGGTACACCGAAGAAGAGTGGGATATCTGGGCCGGAGAACTATCCGGATCAAGGATGGTCCTCGGCATTGCAAACTGGAAAAACGACTCGCAGACAGTGGAGTTCGACCTCTCGGTAGTGAATGTCTCCGAGGCCAGCGCTCGCGATGTCTGGGCGGCAGAAGATATCGGCACGATATCCGGGATCCAGAAACTCGAGCTCGCGGGCCACGAAATGAGACTCCTAGTCCTAAGCGACATTGTCGCGCCGAGGTCTTCGCCGATATCAAAAGGCTACTACTCGGCGGCAAATGCTACGCTCTCGGGAAACGCAACGGAAATTCCTTGCGATGGAGCCGAGTGCGCTCCCGTGGGTACAAAGGTCAGCGTGAGTGGCCAAGGAGCGAGCGTGGCCTTTGACGGGGTAATTGCGAGCTCGACGGGAAAGAAGCTAGTCGGTGTCGATTTCATCAACTATGAGATCGCCCTCGATAGCGCCTGGGATTGGGGATCTAATACCCGGAACCTGACGGTTGCGGTCAATGGCGGTACGCCGAAGAGGTGGGCGTTCCCTATCTCTGGAGGAGACTGGTTTGAGTCGGACAGGATGTTCATTGAAGTCGACGGATTCGAGGCGGGTGGAAATAGTATTATCTTTGCCACAGGTGGAGATTCGTCTGCTCCGGATCTTGTTGGTTTTGAGGTGTTCGAGTAAGCAAGCTAGATCAGATAGCTAAATGTTGCCATGTACCTATAGGCATCTGGCGATAACAAGGAAATACTAGTGTATGCCACCTACTCACCAGCATATCGTATAGGTATAGTATGAACCTCTAGCTCTTAATGGATGGCGAGTCTCGACTGTGCGCCTAAAATTATTTTGACGCGATAACGGAGGTTTTTGGATGATTCAGGGGCGCCGACTTCTCCTTCGTTGAGTAACAGTTGCGAAGCAGGCCGTTTTGATAGATATCTGGCTTGGAAACAATTACGACTTTCTATGGGACTTTATCATTGACCCTTATGATTACTGATTGCTATTCGACGTTTCAAGTATCGTTAATTGAGGTATTAGGGAGGTTGTCCAACTCAACGAGAGTAGACCTGGCCTTGAGGGCTTCCGGGGTAGTGAATTTTGAAAATTTGGGAGCTTCAATAGGTCATCAATTCATAGGATAGAGCCGCCATTAGTACTTTTTCAAGCTTCAAGGTACACAAAACAGCTGGCTTCTACTCGAAATCGTGTTTCGAAGTCCCAGCCTAGGCTAATACCTTTGGCATTATTAGGGTCTGTCTTTTTAATTCCCATGCTTTGGAGTTGTTCAGGGTGTTGAATTAAATCCTTATGATACGATAATGGTGGTAGTACTTTGTCCGGCTCTTCCTTTCCTGTCCTTCATGGCCGATCGGTGTCATGGCAGAGTAACACCAAAAACTTGCTTCGTATGCCATTGTCGTGCAACGCGCATTCAAATAGTTCGACTATCTCGGTCAGTCCTATGAGACAAATTGATCAAGTAGAGTGAGCTTATATTAACCTCGAAGAGATTCAACCCTTTCTCACAAAATATGGCACCCCTGGAACGTATGAGGATCTCTCCGGTTTGGCTGTTCACGATTTCGGGAATAGTCTGATTGGCTCCGAAGGTGTGTGACGATACAAATCTCCTTCTCAGCTTTTTCTATTCCCGAGGACACTCGTTGTGTGCCATTTCGCCACGTCATTTACCTCCCAAGTAATAAGACGCGCAATCTCCTGAAAATTCGACCGAGTTTGTTTTATTTCTGTCGACCGTAAGTGTGTCATTGGTGTTGAGACGCATACGGTTGCATCTAAAGACAGCGTCCATCGCTGCCGTCGTCTTTAACGTTTTAGGAGTAGGAAATTTACAACCACATCAACCCAACAAGAATATTGGGGTTATACTTGAGGGGGTATAAGATCGTATTGTTACCGTACGACCTGATTGTATTCATACCTACCTCAGATCACCCATCCATGACTAGAACATCAATCGGGCCACATTTTAGAACGCCTTATTGCCATCCTGCATTAAGGCTGCCACTCATTAGTGTAATGTTTTTTCGCAATAGGTAGACTATATCTCTTTCCGAAAAGGATGATCCCTTCATTCTTTTCTGATTATAGTAATGTGCGACTTAGGTCTGTATAAATTTAAGCTTTGTTTTTAAGGATATATACAATTTCTTAAGGTGTTTTGCCTTAAGAATTGCGGATTTTACGTTGACCTTATCTTATGGTTCTCGGTAAACCTTAAGGTTTCGTTTATAATTTGCGAAAAATAGCGATACCTTAATGGTTTTAATTAATAAGCTATTATATACGAATTATATAAGTAATAATAACTTTACCTAATTATTTTATTTATAATTTATATGATTTCGTAAATAAATTTCTAATATTTAGTTTAAACGTTTTATTTAATTATTAATTTAAAAATAATAAATTATTATAAACTTTTTATTAGTTTTTAATTATTTTATTAACGAAATATAGAATTTTAATATAAAGATTATTCTTTTATTTATAATAATTTTATATAATAACTTATAATTTATTATAACGATTTTAAAAAAAATATACGTTAATTATTTTACTAAATATATTTTTTTAAATAATATAAAATAAATATATTTAATTAATCTTTTAAAGATTATTAAAATATTATTATATTTTATTTTTATTATAAAGTTTTTAAATTTAAGTAATTTAATAATAAAATCTATTATAATAAAATATTATAATTCGTTCGAAATTAATATAAATTATAATTTTTTATATAATTTATATTTTAATAATTTATTAAAGTTATATTATAAATAATTCTTAATTATATCTTTTATAATTTAAATTAATTATAAAAAATCATAATTTTCTTAAATTTAAACGATAATTCGTACGATCTTTTAATATTTATAAGCTTTAATTTTATATATCTTTTTAATATATTTCTTTTATAAATTTATTAAAAGGTAAATACTTTTATTATATTATAATAATCCTTTTATTTTTTTTAATTTAACTTATTTATCCGTTAGGTATATTTATTAAATTTTATTATAAACTTTATAATTATTTAATAATCGTAAAATTATTAAAAATTATCGCGAAATTCCTTTAAAAATTCCATTAATATTTATCCATATAATTACTTATATATTTATAAGAATATCTTATTTATAATTGGGCTTTTAACTTAAAATATCGATTCGATTATTATTAGATTCCTTTTTATAAAAGATCTTATAATTAAATTCCGAAAAAAATTTTACTTATCGTATTTACCGTTTATTAAATTCCTTAGAAATAATAAAATATATAAGGTTTTTATAATTTATATATATTAAAATCGAATATATTATTTTATTTAAATATAGCTTTTATTTTTTAAAATATTTAATAATAATTATTAGTTTTTTATTATAAATTTAATAATTAAATTCCGGTTTATATAACTTTTTCGAAAAAAAAGCTATAAAATATAAAATTTTATTATTATTTCGTTATTTAAGTTATCCTTTTAAGGTATAATCGGAAACGTTTATTTTTAGTTTATATAATCGTTTAAAATCTATTATTTTAATAATTAATTCGTTAATAAAATATTACTTAATTTATTCGAAAATGTTTTAATATTTTTTTATTTATTTAAAGGTTTTATCTTTTTTAATAAGATTTATTAACGGAATTATCGATTTATTATATCTTTTTAGAAATTATTTATAATAGTTTATAAATCTTAAAAAAGATTAAACTTTTTTAACGTTTTTTAATATAAGTTAGTTTTTAATTATTATAAGTTTTATAAAGTTTATTTATATTTTTTTTTAATCGAATTAAATATCTAAGATATATTATCTTTTATATATAAAATTAACTTTTTATTAAGTTAATTAATAAGTTTATTACTTAAAGGTTTTATAATATTTTATAAATATATTATTAATATTTTTTTAATGTTTTAAAATAAATAAAAATATCGTTAAAATAAACGATAATAAAGTTATCGAAATATTTTTATAATATATTATTAATTAGGTTTTAAAATAAAGTTAATATATTAATAAATCCGAAAAGTATAATAAGATATTCGAAATAGTTTAAGTAAGTTTTAAATGTAATTTTTTATTCATATTTTTCTTTAATATAAATTAAGTTATACGTTTTTAATAAGTTTAATATTATAAATTAATTAACGTTATATAACCTATTATATAACTTAGTAATTAATAATAATAAATATCGATTTTTAATCGTAATATCGTTAAGTTATTAATAATTAATATATATTCTTTATTTGTTATTTTTCTTAGGTATTTAAAAAATCGGATATTTTATTAACGATTAAAATAATCGAATAAAACTTTTCCAGAAATTTTCCTTTAGATATTTCTTTAATTCTTTAAGTTATAAATCTTTTAAAACTTAGGTATAATTCTTAGTTTTAATAATATTTCGTAATTATAATATAAATATAATAATAATATTATTTTAAGTTTTAATCGAAATAACTTTTTATATTAATAATATTTTTCTAGTATTATTATAATTTTATTAAGTTATTTTCTTTTGAGATATAATAGAATTTTATAAGTTAATAATTTATATACGTTTTATTTTTAAAGAATTTTATTAGTTAAGTTTTTTTTTAATTATTTTTAATATAGTTACTTTAATTATGTTATTTAGCTAATAAATTAATTAATATATAAGTTATTTTATTATAATTATAATATTCTTAATATTATGTTATAATTTATTATATTTATAATATCTAAGGTAATTATTATATATTAATTAATAACCTAAATAAGAAATTATATAGTTTCTTAATTAATTTTTCCATTATTATATTATATTTGATTTTTTTTATCGTAAATAAATTATATAAATTCTTTTTATAAATCTATAAAATCTTAAATTTATTGATTAATTATAAAAAAATATAATTTCCTTAAATATTATTATCGATTAATACGATTATCTTTATATTATTAAGTTATATTTTAATTAATATCGGTATTTAGTTAAAAATAACTTTTAGAATTCTTTTTATTTTACTTTTTATCCGATTTTTTAACGAAAGTTATATTTATTTTTTAACGTTTATTTGTTTATTTCTTCGTTGTAAATTTATCGATAAATATTTTCTTATTTTATTATAAGGTTTTTTTTCCGTATTTAAAACCTTATAACTTAAGTTTCCTATTATCGATTATAAGCTTTTTAGCTTTATTTTATTAAGCTTTAATATTATTTAATATATTTATTTTTTATCGATTTCTTTAGATTTTTCTTAATTTCTTTTTATGCTTTTTCTTTAGTTAATTCGATTTATTTATATTAATTTTTTAAGATTTATCGATTAAATACTTTTTTATTTAGTTTTATATCGATAGAAATTATTTCTAAGGTTTATTTTAAAAGTTCTATTTAAGATATTTTATAAAGTTATTCTAAAGCTTTTTTTTTTATTAAGTTATTTATTTCTTTAATAAACCTTTTTCTTAAGGTTTTATTTAGTTAGAAATATACGTATATTTTTCGTATTATTTCTTTTTCGAAATAATGTTATATTTTAAGTTTTTATAAACGATATACCTTATATTATATTATTATATAAATATTTATTATCTTTTCTTTTATTATATAAAGTAATAAATAATTAGCTTTTATTTATAGTTTTATATATTTTTTATCGTTATTTATCCGATAAATTTCCTAAAATTCTAATTTTTCTTATAAATACGTATAAACTTTATAATTTTCGTATCGTTATAATAAAAACCTATATTTTATTTTAAGTTTAAAATATATTAAATATTTATTATAAATATATATAACCTAAAATAAGTTTATATATTCCTTAGTTTTATAATGTAATTAAAGGTTTTTATTTAAATAAACTTTTCGTTTCGATCGTTTTTTTTTAATTAACCTTTTAGGAAGTTTTTTTTATAATTATCATTTATTATTCCGAATTTATTAACGTTAAGTTCTAACGTTTTCGTAATGTTTCTAATTATTAGCTTACTTTTTAATCGATAAAAACTAATATTATAAGATTCTTTTCTTTTTATTTTTATTCTTTAATTTATATAAAGGTTTATTTTTTATTTTCGATAATTACTTTATTAATAAACTCGTTAATTTAATCTTATTTTTCTTTTATAAAATCCTTATTATATTGTTTTAACTTATTTTTTAAGATATAAATTATTTCTAAATCGTTATCGAAATTTATAACATTAATAATATCTTTAGAAATATTACTTTAATAAATTATTATTTTGTTTTTAAAGTTCTATTTTCGCATTATAACTATTACTTAAAATTAACTATTATTTTTAAAGAATTAATCATTATTTTACTTTCCTAAAAAATATATAAAGTAATTATTATTATAATAAGTTATTTAATATTTAACTTTATATTAAGTTTTTTTAATAATATTAAGTTATCGTTTAAATTTAAATACTTATTAGAATTTCCTTTTTTAATAATAATTTTTAATAAAATATCTTTTTTTTCTATAATTAAAATACTTTTTTAAATTATATTTAGCCGTATTAAACTTTATTAATTTAATATATTAGGTGTTTTTTTATATAATAATAATTTTTTAATATATTATTTTTTTCCTTTAATTAATTTATTAGGGGTAATATTATCGTATTAATTAATAAGATTTTTTTTTAAATATCGTTTATATAACTTATTATTAATTCGTATAACGATAATTATATAATTAACGAAGTTTTTAAATCGATCTATTTTTATTAATTCGTTTTTAACCTTTAATTTAAACTTATTATAAAAAATAATTATAAAGGATTTATTATTTTAACTTAATATACTAATAATTTATCGAAATTAAATAATATAAAAAAATATATTTTCTTTTTATTATAAAATATTTAGTTTTCGTTTTACGGAATATTTTTTATTAAGATCTCCGAAAGTTATTTTAATGGCTTTTTTAAACTTTTTAAAGCTTTTTTAGAAAATAACGTTAGTTTTAATATTTCGTTCGGTTTTAATATTATATTTAAACTAATTACATTATAATAATTCGAATTAAATAAAGGCTTTATTTTTAAACTTAATAATAATAAATAAAATTTAATTTTCTAAATAAAGAAAGTTAAGTTAATGTTTATATAAATATCTTTTATATTAAATAAAAAATCCTTATAATTTTTCCTTAATTTCATTAAATATCGGAAAGGTTTTATATTTAATTCCTTTTCCGAATATTTAAAATATAATAACTATTCTTTAAAATCGCTATATTTTAACTATAACTTATTTTATTAAATAAATAAATCTCGTATTAATTAAAGATATTTTTTCTAACATTATTCCTTTTATAATTATTACTTAAAATATAATTTATTTATTAAATAAAAATATTTAATATATAACGATCTTTAATCCTAAATATAAATAATATTTAAGATCGTAAATATAATAAAGATTTATATTAATAACAATAAAAAATATAAAACAATAATATAAATTAACTAATTATAACTAAAATAACTTTCATTTAAAAAATCTTTTAATAAATAAAAATACTTTAAATATTAAAGAATTATTTAAGAAAAATATCTAAAAGTAAATATACGTTTATATATATAAATAATAGATTATTAGAAATTATAATGATTTATAATAAAAGTTTACGCTAAATTATAATAATTTATTATAATTTAGAAAGTATATATTTTTTTATCTATTTTATTATATTAATTGTTTTAAGAAACTTTCCTATAATATTTATACCTTAATTTTATAATAAAAGTTTATTATAAAATTATTTTAATTTTATTTATTATTTTATTATAAATATTAAATTATTTATTTTTATTATTATATTTTATTTTTTTAATTATTTTTATAAAGCTTAATTTATATTTTATTTATATTTAAAATAATTTAATTATAAAAATATTATAATTATAATAATAATAAATTTATTAAATTTAATTTAAAAATTTAAAGTAAAATTATTAAAAGGTTAATAAATAATATAAATAAAATAAAAATAAAAATTTTAATTAAAAATTTATATTAAAAAAAGTTAAAATAATAAAATTAAAATTAAAGCTATTAATATTATTTATCTTTTTTTAAAATAAATAAATATTATTAAAATCTTTTTAAATAATTTTATATTTTTTATAAATAAAAATTAATATTTTTTTAATTTTATTATTATATTTTATATTAATAATAATAAATTTATTATAATATTTAAAAAAAGTTTAAATAATATTAATTTAATTATTAAATAATTTAGTTTTATTAATTATATTAAATATATTTTCTAACTTTTAAAATACAATTATAATAATATCTTAAATTAAAATAAATAATATTATTATTTATAATTTAATTAATATAAAAACTATAAATATTCTTTATTATATTAAATTAATTATATAAATTAATAATAAAAATATAATAAAATTAAAATTAAAACTAATTTATTAAATAGCTTTTATATATTTAGCTAAAATTTTAATATATTTTTTAAAAATTATTAAATTAATAAAATAATTAAAGATAGTTTTATTTAATATTATAATAAAATAATATAAAAAGAAATTTCAATTTATTTTTTATAAAATTAACTTTTTTAAAATTAAAGTAAAATATAAACTAAAAAATAATAACTTTTTAATAAATTTTAGAACTAAATTAAATTAAAAAGAAAATAAAAATAAAGATAATTTACTAATAATAAAAATAATAAATATTAAAAAAAAAGGAAAAAAAACAATTAAAAAAAAACTATATTTATATATAAAATAACCCTTTTTATTATATTATTAAAATAATATTAGGAATTAACGTTAAAGATAAGTTTAAGCTTAAAATAAGTTTAAATTTTTATTTTTATATTCCCGTTTTTTATTTTTATTTATATATTTTATAATAATTACGATATATTTTATTAATTCGACGAATTAAGGGTATAACTAGCGTTATAAGTTATTTAAAGAAACTTATGTTTAAGTTATACGAAAATTACGCGTATATATACGTATTTTTGGTATATAATATATATGAGATTTAATGATAAATAATTACGACGCGATATTATTTTAATAATGCGAAAATTACGCGTTTCTAAAAAGGAAATTATTATCGAATATATCTTTAACTTAAATGCGCGAATATTCTTTCTTTATTTTTATAATATTAAAAATATAGTTAATATATTATTTTATAAACGCGATAAAAAGAAAGTTAGGAAAAAATAAGCGATAAATTTTATTAAGCGATAATTATTATTTCGGATACGTTTTAATCGAAAGATTAATTATTTTAAAGCTTTTCATAAAAATCTTAATATATTTAAGAAATGATTTATATTTATAAATAATATAATTGCGAAATATAATATATAAAATAAAGATATTTATAATTTCGATAAAATTAAATTTATAATAAATATAATTTCTACGAATATAATTATTATAAACGTAAAAAAATATAGTAAATTTCGTTAAATATAATTTAATAACCGGGAATAAATTATAACTATTTAAGTTATTAATTTCGTCGGTTATATTATTCTTTTTTTTATTATTATTACGAGTAAAAATCACTTTATATTTTAGTATCGTAATAACGGATTTTTATCCGATTAGGTTATTTTTATTTTAAATAATAAATGAATTATAAATAAAAAAAGTTTAAAATAAATTAAACATTTTAATAAATATATAAAAAAGTATATAAAAGATATAAAACGTTTCTTTATTTTCGATAATTATAAAAGTTATTATTCGATAAAATTCGAGGAATTTTACCGTAATTATAATATTATAATCTTATATATATTTGTTTATTCGTTTTATAAGTTCTAATTTTTTAACATAAGAATTTTTTCCGTTTTTAAACGTATTTATAAACGTATAATTAAGGATTTTATATAATAAGATATTTTATATATTACGAAAGAAGATTTTTTTCCCGTATTTCGTAAAACGTTTATAAGCTTTTTTATAAAAAGTAATATTTAGGTTAAATTCCGGAATATTAGGTTTATTCCTTTTAATTTAAAATATATTATATTATAACTAAATATCGTTTATATTATTTAAATACTTTTTTTAAACCTTTAGTTTTTTATTATTTCTTAGGTTTCAAAAATATTTAAAACTATTAACGAAATAATTTCGTAATTCGCTTATATAAAAACTAGATTCGTAAAATATTAAAATAACTTTTTTATATATATTATAAAAGTTATAAATAAAATAACGAAATTTATATATAAGTTAATATATAAAGTAACTTTTTTATACGAAGAAATTATTAATTTTCGCGAAATAAATTACGTATTTAATAAGCGTTAAAAGATTAAAAATAAGCGTTTTATTAAAAGAAAATCCTTTATTTATAAAAAGGGATAAGTTTTTCGGGCTTAAAAAAATGATATCGTTTTAAAATAAAAAAAAATAAAAAGGATAATTCGCGAAAAAAAGTAAAACGAGATAAACGTTATTATAATATTTACGGAAATACCGGTTATAATACGTGGATTTATAAAATAATTATAAATATTTTTAATAATGAAAATTAATTTAATTTTAAATTGTTTCGATTACGTTATAATTAGTAATTAGTAATTATATCTAATCGTTACGAAAAAAGTAAATTCGAATTTATTTTAAGTTTAAGTTTATTTTTAACGTTATTATATAAACGTTATAAAACCGATTAATTAAATAATTATATTATAAAACCTATTAAAAAAAAGATAAATATTATAAATTAAAAGCTTAAAATTAAAATCTAAATATTATTAAATTTATATTAATTATATTTAAAATGTTATTTTATAACGTTTATATAATAATTTATCTAATAATAAAATTTTTCTTTTTAATTTAAAGAATCGAATTAAAAGCTTTTTTATTTTTTTTTATTTTTCGTATTAAAATAAATTCCTTTTAATTATATCGAAATATATAATAATTTACGATATAAATCCGTTATATTTTAGATTTTAAATATTTTTAAATATATAATAAAATATAACGTTATAATAGATTTATATTAGGAATATAAATCTGGCTTTTAAAAGTAACCTTTAATTATATAATATTTAAAGGGTTTTTCGGTTTCGATCGATTTTCGTATAAATTTTTTCCTTTTTTTTTAGCTTTTATAATAATAACTTATTAATATTTACTTAATTTTAACCCGTAATTTACCTTATAATAAACGTAACTATTAAATAAACCTTTTATTATATTAGTTTAAACGTAAAAACGTAATTAAAGGAATAAAAACGGCCGTTATAATTTATAATAAACGTTTATTAAATATATATTTATATACGTTTATATAAACCTAAAATTAGTAAAATATATTTAACGTAATATTATATTATATTAATAAATACGCTTTTTATTATTAACGTAATAATAACTTTTTTAAACGATTACTTTTTTTTTAAAGGATTTTTTAAATCGCGTAAAACTTTAATTAAGTTAATTAATACGTACGTAAAACTTCGAAACTACGTTTTTATTACTTAAAAATCTTTTTAACGTTAAAATAACCTTTAAAAAGTTTATTTTATATACGATTAAAACCGTTAACCATTTTCGTTATTATAAAAAAATCGCTAATAAAAAACGATTATATAAATAATAAATTACCTTTTTTTAATTATCGCTAAAAAGTTTAATATAAATTAAATTCTAAAGTATCGTTTTAATTAATAATATATAATTTATAATTATAAACTTAACTTTTATTTATTTATATATTTTATTTACTAATAATTTTCTTATACGTTATAATTAAAAAGCTTTTTAAACGTTAATTTTATATCGAAAAAAATTCAAATAATTATATAATAAAACGGCTTTTTAATAACGCGTTAAAATATTTATAACTATATTATTAAAATCCGTTAAAACTTTCGTTAAAGTAAAAACTTAATTTATACGCTTATAAATTAACTTAAATAAAAAAGATTTTAAAGCCGTATATAATATAAGCTAAATAAATATATAATAATAATATTTTTTATATATTTTAATTTTTTCGTTTATTTTTAAATATATTCTAAAGTTTTTTTCTTTAATTATATATATAAAATAAATAAATACGGTATATTATTCTTTAATATAATTAACGTTAATATAATTAAACGGTTTTTTTATATTATTTTTACGTTTTTAAACGATAAGATTAAAAAAGATTATATATAAACCTTTAAATAATTAAAAACGTTATATAAATAATATAACGGGATTTTTTTATTTATTATTTTAATAAACCGATATTTAATAATTATAAATATAGTTTTAACTTTTTTTTCGTTAATAATATCTTTTTATATCTAATATATAAATAAAGTTATCCTTATATAATATTAATTAATTTTCGAAACGATTAAAAAATAAAAAGAATTTTATGATTTTTAATTTTCGTTTTTAAATTTAACGATTAAAGAAATATATAAAAAACGTTTTAAAAAGTTTAAAAAAAAGTACGTTTTAATAAACTTTAAATAAATCGGCTATATTAAAAAAACGTGATTTTTACCGTTTAAAAAAAAACTTATTATCGCGTAAATTAATTTAGAAACTTATTTTAAAAATATAATTATTTTTTATATTAAAAGGATTTATATATTTTTAAAATCGTATTTTTAGAAATTAACGTTTAACTTTTTTAAAATATAAAAGGCAATTTAATTTACGTTAAATAATTAACTTTTCGAATTATAATTTAACTAAATAAAATAATAGATTTATATATTTTTTAAACTTAATAAAATAATATATAAAATTATATAAAGTTAAATTTCTTATAAAACGTTACGAAAAGTCGAAAAATAATAATAATTATAATAGAAAAATTTTCTTTCGTTATTTATTTATATAAATATCTTTATATACGTTTATAAGTTTTTATATATATACGTATTAATTTTACGTTAAAATATATTTCTTTTTTTTAAAACCTTTTATTCGCATTAATATTTAATATATAATAAAGTTTTATTTTATTTTTTAAAACTTTAATATATCGAATTATATATATAAAATATATATATATTTTTAATATTAAATATAAAACGTAAATTTAATATATTTAAGATTATCGTAACGAAATAAACGATATAAGTTAAACGGTTAAATTAATATATAATATACGATAAAATCGACTATATAAAAACCTCTCGAACATACCTAAAGCGTTACTCGGATATTATACAAATAGATTAATATTTAAAGCCTTTAATGTTATCGCGGACTTAATCCTCAAAGGCCCACGTTAATGGTGCGATACAACATCGCGTTAAATGCATTTTGCTGATTTTAGGTTTACGTAAGCGCACATAAATATGCGCCTAGTAGGCGCCTCCACAGCAGCTTTACTTATGCCATCTTTCAACCGGATGTACACGTAACGACAGGAAATGGATGGTCAGTACGGCACAGGACAAATTGCCTGAAAAATTTGCAGGCGGGCAATCGGACGGGCAACAATCACAACAAACAGTAATTACGTTCGCCGGTCAGCACCGTCCACCCCTGATCTGGCGCCACGAACCCCAGCCAGTGATGCGCCTGTGGATCGTCAGAACTTCGTCGGAGCTAGGCCGAGTTCTGCTGCACTCACGAGTCGGCCGCGACGACGAGCAAGCACCTCACCCAATTGACGCCAAAGCGCAACCCCTATACGCTCGACCTTATCCTCTGATGCTGCCCTGATGAGCTGAAAAGACCGCACAGAGACATGCCGGGCCCGAGATCCCTATTGCCGGGCGTCGGCGCCGTCGACAATGTGTGCTGGAGGTGCTGCCGGCGCCGCCTGCCAGCCGCAAGGCAAAGATTTCTGGCCCCTCTCTCGACTACCGCACGCCCGAGAGCTGCGGCCGCGGCTGCTTCTACGGCCGGCACGGGCAACGCGCCCGCCCAATCGCCCCGTGTCAAGGGCGCCTACTTTCTGTCAAACACGCTGCTAGAGAGGTTTAGCGGCATCCAGTTCCGGACAAGGGCGCGGAACATAGGCGCGGCTGCGATGACGTCGCCTCCAGCAACAACCTCAACCAAGCTCGGCTCAACCTCCTCATCACAAGCTACCTCGGACGCGTCCTCCCCCGCGACCGCCGCCGCTACCGCTACCGCCGAACCATTACCACATCGCCGGAGACAGGCCGCCAAGCAGAACGCCAAGGCCTCTGCTCTTTCCGCCGCCTTAGCCTCCGGCAAGCCAACACCCTCCTCACCTGACAGTGCCCAACTACCTCCCGATGCGTCCTCGATCCTCGCCGAGGCCGCGGCCAAGCAACCGGCCGACTCGATACGGCGCAAGCTCTCGGCGCTGCTCTCGCTATCCAAACCGCGTCTAACCTTCGTCGTCGTCCTTTCGGCCATGGCCCCCTACGCCATATACCCGGTCCCGGCCTTCCTCTCACCAGGCGCCGCCGAGGCGACCCTGCCCTCCCTCTCGCCGCTTACGCTGCTCTTCCTGACCACTGGCACGACGCTCTGTTCCGCCGCCGCAAACGCCCTCAACATGCTCTACGAGCCGCGCACCGACGCCCTCATGAGCCGCACGCGCGCGCGCCCCCTGGTCCGCGGCCTCGTGTCGACGCGCGCCGCGCTCCTCTTCGCCGCCGGCTGCGCCCTCGCCGGCGTCGCCGCCCTGCACCTGGGCGTCAACCCGACGGTGGCGTTCCTGGGCGCGGCAAACATCGTCCTCTACGCGGGCGTCTACACGCCCATGAAGCGCCTCTCCGCCGCGAATACGTGGGTCGGCGCCGTCGTCGGCGGCATCCCGCCGCTCATGGGCTGGGCCGCCGCGGCGGGCGAGTCGGCCGTTGGCGACGGTTCGTGGCGCGAGCTCCTGCTGGCGCCCGACGGCTCGAGCGTGGGCGGCTGGCTCTTCGCCGCCCTCCTCTTCGCCTGGCAGTTCCCCCACTTTATGGCGCTGTCGTGGGGCGTGCGCGACGAATACCGCGCCGCGGGCCTGCGCATGCTCGCCTGGACTAACCCGGCCCGTAACGCCCGCGTTGCCCTGCGCTACGGCCTGCTCGGCTTCCTCCCCGTCTGCGTCGGCCTGTGCGCCGCTGGCGTTACCGAGTGGTCCTTTGCCGTCACCTCGCTGCCCGTAAACGCCTGGATGGCCCGCGAGTCGGTCCGTTTCTGGCGCCAGGGCGGCGCCGGCGGCAGCGCCAGGGGCCTTTTCTGGGTCAGCATCTGGTACGTGCCCGTCGTCTTAGTCCTGGCCCTGCTGCAGAAAAAGGGCATGTGGGGCCGCGTCTGGCGGAGCGTCACAGGCGAGCCCGACGACTAGGAGGAGGAGGAGGACAACGACGCCTAAGAATACGTCGACGACAACACCGAGGGCGCGGAAAAGCAAGCCTAGAGCGCGGGGCTCGCATACATAATACCTATGCCGCTCCCCCGCGCTCGCACCAGCCGGCGAATATCGCACTTTTCACAGACTCGAAATTAGTCACCCACGACGCGTCATCTTGAGTCTGCTCCCAATAAAGTATTGCGCCTCGATCATGCGCGAGAACGGCCGCATGGGGGACGCGCCCGTATCGAAACCTCCGAGGGAGGGCTCGAGGCTGCCTCACAGCCGTCCTAGTAGCGCGGGCGCTTGCAGGGGGGGAAAGGAGAAAAGGACGAGGCTGGCGCGTGGATAGCGCCTCCTCGTGGGGTCCGGCGCCTACGACGACACCCATACCTGCAAATATACAGGACAACAGCGTCACATCCAGACCCCGGGCTAGGCTCCATACTCGTTAAGTCTATTGCGACGTGGGAGGCTTAACTTTGTATGATCCTTTTTCCTTTATTGGATACGTTTATAGAGCACATATCGAGGCTGGCTTATATAGCCAGAGAGGCGGGAGCCCGTCTTTATTTTGTTATCGTATAAGTATAGGCAGAGGATATGCACGCTATCGAACGCTAAATAGTTAAAAGGGCCGTCGGCCGAACGGCGCGACCACTTATGAATCATCTCTTAGCGTTATTAATACCGTGTCCCAAAATAACTTGTCGTGCCATATAATCAGTCAGGCACGTGCAGCCGTAACGATTTCGATGCTTTATTTAGATATGCTCGATCTTATTTTAAAGGATCAGGATCCGGCTACTATCCATATGTTCTCGATAACCCGCTGCGATACACAGCACCGCATCGTGACAGCCACGATATTCTTTTATTTATATAGATGATTCGAGTATAGTTATGGCCTAAGTATGAGGAGAAAGAAAACATCCTACGCCAGTCCTTCTCGGCTACTAATCGTCCCGCCGTAAAAGTACCAATGTTCTAAATACATAAATAGCTTTTTTAATAATATAGAGAAACTATGTTCGCTTTGTAAATAACTAAGAAACGGCGTAATTAATACCAGGAAAAATAAAAATGTAATACGCCTTTTCTAAAAAAACGTTATATTCGCTTTTTTTCGGGTGTTTTTGCTAATTTATTTCCCGATATTTACTTAGAAAAATAAAAGCTTAAAAAATAGAAAAAACCAATATATAAATCCTAATTAATAATATTAAAATAACATTAAAAAAATAAATAAGAAAAAATAAACGAACGAAAATATATATTAAAAATAATAATAATTAAAATTAATTAAAAAACGGTTTAACCTTTTAAAAAAATCGTAATATAATAAATAAAAAATAATTATTAAAGTTATAAATAAAAAAAAGTTAAAAGTCTTTATAAGAAAAATAGAAAATAAAACGAAAAAATAATATATCGTATAATATAAATAATTAAAACGTAAATTACGTTATAAAAAAGGAAAAAATCCCACGAAATATAATAAACGAAAAAAATAACGAAAAAACGAATTTATTAATATATAAAAAAGTAAAAAAAAATACGTCGATAATAATAATAATAAAAAAACTGGAAATATAATAAAATATTAAAACGTAAAAATAATTAAAACGTTAATTATAAAATTAAATTTGTTTAAAATAAAAAAAAGAACGGATTAATTATTTAGAAATGATTTATTATTAATTCGTTATCGAATTTCGATTAATTAAAATATTAATATTTATATTTATATTAAATAATCGGTCGATATAATTTAAATAAAAGCTAAAATTATAATTATTTTCGTTCGATATATTATTATAAATAACGATTTTAATATTTAAAACGAAATTATTATATTCGTAATAATAATTTAAATAAATTTATTAATAATAATATAATTAATATTAATAATAAATTATATAATAACCGTTTTAAAAAATAACGTAAACGTTTTTTAAATATATTATAACCGAAAATACGTCGTATATTTTCTTATATATAACCGTTCTTTTATTTTTTAATAAATTTATAATTTTTATTTTTTATAAAATTACGTTTTATTTAAATTAATATTATATTTATTATTTATATTCGTTTTTATATTTATAAACTTTATTTTTACTTTTTATACGTAATTTAACATTTATTATTTATTATATATTATAAATAATAAATCGTTATTTAACGTTATAAAAATTAAAATATTATTTTTTTTAAATTTAAAATTAATACGTCGTTTTTTATTTTAGATTTATTACGTAATAAATAATTAGATATTATTAATAAACGACTTAATAGGATTTTATATAAAAAGAAATCGATTATTAAATAATAAAAATTATTTTTATATTTATTTTATTATATAATTTAATAGAAAAATTCTCGGATATATTTATATTACGTTTTATATATCGAATAAATTCGAAATTTAATTTTATAATAAAGTTAATAATAATAAAAATTATATTTAATTTAATTTTAAACTTATATAATTTAACGTTATTTTAATTATAAAGAAAATAATTATAAGTTTAAAATTTATAAAAATCGTTACGAAATAAACGATAAATCGGAATATTTTTTTATTTATTATATTAATCGAATTAATAATATAGTTTTTTTATCGAAAAATCGGATATAAACCTTATATAAATATAAAAACCTTTCGATATTATAAAAAAAAAAATCTAATTATTATATTCGATTTTTTTATAATATATAATTAGAAATAATGTTTAATAAAAATCGATATAACGATTAAATTAAAAATAAATAAATAATCGGTTTATATATAACTAATTTCCGTTATTAATATTAAACGTTTATAATAAATAAACCCGTAATTTTACGTTTTAATTTTAATTTTTTAATTTATATTTTATAACGAACGAATCGGAAAATATTTATTAATTTAAAATAACGTATAATAAATTATTTTTTTTATTTTTCGCAATTTATTTAAACCGATTAAATTAATCGTTTAATTTAAATTAATATATATTTATTATAAATAACGTAACTTTAAATATATATTACGTTTAATAATAAAGTTTTAATATTTATTATATTTCGTATATATTTATACGAAAAATTCGTAATAACGATTTATAAGTTATATACGATAATTTAAACGATAAAATTAAAGCTTCTAACCTATTATATTCTCGATAATATATATAATGTTAATTATTAACGTATAAGACTTTATATTCGCCGCCTAATAACATAAACCCCGATAACTTAATTGTCGTTAAAAAAGTTAGAAGCCAAAAGATCTAGGTCCTCTTTTTTCTATTTTATTCTTAAGCCATTCCCATCGGCAGAGACTATCGGGGGGTGTTTTCCTTGCAAGCCTAGACGGAAGACGTTATCTTCGAATATTTGGTGGTCGTGTTGCCTATCGAAGGAAGCCGTTGAAGAGGTAGAGGTGGGCGTGGGGCGGCGAACGCGATTTTGACGAACGCGGATAGTATAGCCTAAGCTTTTCAAGAGCTGTTCGTCTCCGTAGGTTAACGTCTTGTCCTTGTTCTTATCTGTCCACACTATGATTGCTCGGTTCTTTTTAAGGGCGTTAAGTTCTTTAATTTTGCTTCGGAGAGTGCTTAGTCTCTCGTTGGACTTTTTACGGAGCTTTTGGCCCTGGCTCCTGAAGCGTTTCCTGTAGGCTATTGCTAAAGAGATGTATGGAGAGTTGCAGCCGATCGTTGCGAATGTGCAGAAGCCATGCGAGAGCGGGACAAGCGGCTCGTCGCCTTAAATTTATAGGGCTGAGGTAAAATCACCAATTTTAGGGAGGGCTGGGACGAGACGAGCCAACGGCGTTTGATTTAGTTTATCTTGAGGCCATATTTGGGCTACTTATGTGAGCCGGGAAATCCGCATCCAATATTAATTAAAGATCGGCCGGAGCCCGGATTTTCAGGGCGACCGCTCTGGCGACCTCCGTCCTGCTTCCGGGTTCCAAGGCATTGTTCCGGGACCTATGGTTTACCACCCCTCCCGAGCGGCTCCCAAAATTCCGGCGCCATGCTGGGCCGAACCGGGTAAAAGCAACATCCGTGCATCGAAGTTACTCTGGTGGCAAGCTTCCTTACCTGCTGCGATCGAAGTAACTCATAATGTATCGTCAGGAATATGGACCTTATCGTCCCCCAACCCCCTTCCCTTTCCCGACCGACCCATCCTGGGGAGCGATCGAAAAGCTATAAGTTGATCGCCACCCCCCCTATGTTGAACAAATGAGGGAATCTGTTCCTACGGTCCGGATCATTAGATATGTAACGCCTTACAACATTAACCAAGTTCCATCCAGGCAAGACTATCGTGGTGCGGTCCTTAAGCCATTCCAAATGCTAAAGTCGAAAATTGACCATCGACAACCCCCCCCCCCCCCCCGGACCCGCCTAACCGAGCGCCCCAGAAGTGTAATTCACATTAACGATACGGATATTCAGCGGTAAATCCTTGTGTAAAATGCGAGAATTATCTAGCGACCCCGTTTCGTTTTTCGCGATAAACGGGTTAAATAAAAAAGGTTTCGTTTTCGATTATTTCGCTATTAAAAAAGTAATTCTTTCGGAACCGATTTCGTAAAATAGTTTAAACGATTATAAATCGTAAAATCGCGATTTATGCGATATAACTCGTACGAATAACGATTAAAATGTTATAAATATAACTTTTAATATTTATAATATTAAATAAAATAAAGTTTCTTTTATTTTTTTATTTTTTTATTAAAAATTAAATAAAATTATAAATTAATTCGGTTAATTATAACGTTAAATATCGGAAATAAATCTTATATTATAAAATAAATATCGTAATAATTAATTAAAAGATTATAATTTATTTTATAATATTATATTTATATATTAAATTTAATTTTATTATTTAGTTTTAAATTATTTTACGATTATAATTTATTATATTTATAATAAAAACGATAAAACGATTATAACGTTTATAATTAAAATAATAATATATTAATAATATATAATATTTAATATATAATATAATAATTAATACGATAATTAAAATTATATTATTTTATTTATTTTTATTTCGAGGTTATTTAAAGTTTAATAAATAATTCGTATTAACGTAATAAATAATTTCATTATTTTAATATTATCCGAAATTATTAACGACGTTATTATAAAAAAACGTATAAATAACTTTTTAATATAAAGTAAAAAATGATATTATAACGATTATATTTAGATTTAATCGAAAAAAATTAACGTATATATTATTATTATCGTTAAAATAAATATATATATCTTATAATAAAAGATTATAATTTATTATTATTACGCCAAAATAAATATAAATAATAACGTTATTAAAATTATTATTAAAAACGATTAATAAATAATAACGAAATAAAATAAATAATATATATATAAAATATATCGATATTAGTTATTATTATTTTAAATCTAATTAAAATAATAAAAGAAATTTCGATTAAAAAGTTATTTATTATCGGAATTAATTTAAACGTATTTATAAATATATTAAAAATAACGATATTATTTCTTTAATTTATCGATATAATTACGGTTATTATTTCGTTATTAAAGATAAACTTTCGACGTTAAAAATATAAAAAATATTAATCGATTCGTTTTATTAATTAATAATAACGATCGTTAAATATTTTAAAACTAGGTTAATATAAAGCTTTAAAGTTTTTTTAATTCGTATAAAAGCTATAATTATCGTATAAATATAAGCGATAATTTCGTTAAAAATAAATATAACGATAATAGTTTTTAACGTTATTATAAATAATAAAATCGTAAAAATATAAATTTAAATTAATATTTTTAAAATGTAAATACTATTAAAAAAATAGCGACTAATATATAAATATATATACTAAATTTAAGAATAATATAAGTTAATATATTAGTTTTAAAATAATGGGTTTATCGTTTTAAAATCCGAGATTTCGGAAATTAGGGATTTTTAGTTACCGTTATTTTTAAAACGTATTAAACGATTTAAAACTAAAACTTAATTTCCTTTATATTATATTTGTTTTTTTAATCGACGGAATTTTATAATTTTTTTTCTTTTATTTATAAAAATAAATATTAATTAACTTTTAAATTATTTATAATAACCTAAAAACGTCGGTTTAAATTAGATAAATATAAATTAACGGTTATTAATAAATAATAACTCTATTATTTCCGAACCGAATAACTTTTTAATAATTATTTTAGAAATATTAATAATCGATATATTTAATAATTTAAACTAATAACTTTTTTACTTTATAATAACCGTTAATAAATAAGGTTTTTCGTTATTATTTAGTTTATTTCGCTTTATTTCGCTTTATTTATTTAGCGTATATAATAATAAAAAATAATTAATTAAGTTAATTAACTTTAATATATATTAGAAATTTTCTATTATATTTAATAAAATAAAATTAATTGGTTTAATAGTTATATTATACGGTAATATTAAGGTAATATCTTTTTTTATCGGTTTTTAAATTAAAGAAAAAACGGTTTATATATTTTAAAATATAAAACCTATTATCTTTTACGTTATAATCGGTTCCTATTATTTAAATAATAGGTTTTATAAATTAACGTTTTATTTTAATATTTAAAGTTATAATATAATCTTTTTTATATTAAATAACTTATTTTAAATATCCGTTTTTCTTTAAGGAAATATAAAGGATTTTTATTTAACGATTTATTCGTAAAAGTTATTAAACGAACCGAATTTATTCTAAAGTTATTACGTTAAAGAAATTTTTCTTAATAATTACGAATATCGTTTAAGCTTTTTTTATATTAAACGTAACGTCGAAAATTTATTTTTATTTAGAATTAAGTAATTTTTTAAATCGTTTATTTTTTCCGATAACTTTCTTATCTAATTTTCGTTTAAAAATAAGTTAAATTAACTAAATATTTCCGTCGATATTTTTAATAATATATATATAATCTCGGTTTCCGAAAGTTATAACGGTTTAAAAACCAAGCTTATTAATATTAATAAAGTTATATTTATAATCGATTTAATATTAATTAACATTTATTAATTATAAATTAAGTAAATATATATATATTAAATTTATATCGATTAAATGGCTTTTTTAAAGATATAAAAATTAAGTTTTTAGATATTCTTTTAAAACTTTTAATAAAAATTAAGCTAAAGAAATATTTCCTATTATTACCTTAAATATACCATTAGAAATACTTAAGTTAAAAGGTAATAAAATCGAGAAATTAACGAAAAATAATAATATATATTAAATATTATTAATATAATTCTTTTATAAAATTAAAATATAAAAAATAAACCTTTTTAAAATTCGATAATCTTTTTAAAGGAAATTACGAAATAACTTATAACTTTATTATATATATCGTTATTATTAACGATAAATCCTTTTAGTAATAATATATTTATAATAAATAAATATAAAGAACGTAAAACTAAACGATATTATACGATTAAAAATAAAAAAAATTCATTAAAAAAGGAAATTATTATTTATATTTCGGAAATAATAAATATTAATCGAATATATAATATTAATAAATATACTTTTTATATAATATAATTATAAAGATATTTTAAAGTTTTTATAATATTAATACGTTATTATAATTATAAATTTACGCTTTATTTAATTATATAATTTCGGAATTTCCGTTTTATTTTATATATAATATTAAAAAATCTTTATTATCTTTTACGAAAATATTAGTTTTACTTTTTAATTTTCTTTAAATTTAATTTTCTAAGTAATATATCTAAGGTATAACTTATTAAATATACGTACTTTCGAAAAATAATTAATATAAGTTTATCTTTTTAAATAATTATATATTAACGTTATTTTACGTTTAATTAGAAAAGGTTAAAACCGGGGATTTAAAATATAACTTCCCCGTTTTAAATATCGAAACAATTTATAAAATAATATTTATACGTTAAATTTAACGGATATAAATTATTAATTAATCTAATATATCTAATATAAATTATTAATATTTTAATTCGATAATAAAGTTATTTATAAGATTATAAATTTAAATCCTTTTATATAATAAAATATTAAATAAATTTTATCGTTTCGGAAATATTATTAAATTTAAAACGGCTAAATATTAAATAGATTTTATTATTTTAGAAATATTATTAAGTTATAATAGTTAAATATTAAATAACTTTTTCTATTTTTAAAATTACATTAAATTTATTTAATTCCAAATGTTAAATAACTTTAATAACTATAGATTAATACGTTTAAAAACTAATTAAACAAAATAAATATATAATATAATTTCTTAAGTTATATATAAATAACATTTTTATATTTTTTATATTATAAAAATATATATATTTTATTTAAATCTTATTTCAAACTTAATTAAAGCTAATTTAAAAATAATTATAATGATATAAACTTTATATTTTTTGAAATTTCCGTTATAATATAGCTCCGTTATTAAAATACCGATTAATAATTAATCGCCGATATTTAAACTATTAAAAATAACTTTTAAAAGGAAATTTTTCGTTTAAAAATTTTTTAAACTTAAGATATAACTCGAAACTAAAATACGGTTATATAAACTAAACGTAAATTAGTTATATATTAGATTTATTTAATAAATACCTAAAATCGTTTTATTAATACCGTTTATTAACGATATAAAACGGTTATTAAAACGATTTAAAAAACCTTTTTTATAAGTTTTATAATTATACGATAAATAATAAATATATTTAAATAAATTATATAAATAACGTTATAAAATAAGTTATAAATATAATAAAAAGCAAAATATATATTACGCGTTTAAACGATAAAAAGAAACTAAAATATATTAAGTTAAATTCCGAAACGTTTAATAACTTTATATTTATTATTTATCCCTTTTTTTTTAACGTAAAAACTATATTAACGTTAAAAAGTATTATATTAGGAATAAAATCACTTTAAAAGTTAGATCGGTTATTTTTAAACGAAAATAAAATTTTCGAATAAAATATATAAACTTAAACATTATTATTTTATTAAAATATCTCGTAATAATTTAATTCGATTTTTACTAATAACTATTAAAGATATTATAAGGAAATTTTGCAGATTTATTTTTCTATATTTCGGTAAATTCGAAAAGGAATATTCGATAATAAAAAAAAATATTTATTAATTTAAACTAATAATAGAAATTATTTATAACTTTTTTTTAATTTCGTAATTATATATAATTAAGCTTAATAAAATAAGAAATAATAAAGCCTTTTTATATTATATAATTAAAGGTTATTACGTTAAAAAACCGTTTTATTTACGTAATAAAATCGGTAATTAAATTATTAATTATTTCTTAAAATAACGTCGACGATTTTTTTTCGATAAAAACTCGTTACAAAAATATATCATTAATTATAAGCTAAATTATTTTATTTATTCTTAATTCTTAATAAATTATTATCGAATTACGATAATTATATATTTTTTATATTTATTAAAAAAACTACGTTAACCTTTAAATCGATTATAAATATTTTCTTAAACTTTTATTAAATAAATTTATATAATATTTAAACTTTACCTTTTATATATTAACTTTATAATAAACTTTATAATTACTTTTAATAAAGTAATTATTAGTTTATTTATCGGATATTTTCGAAATATTATATTTTCCGATAATATTAGGCGTTATATCTTTTAAAATCGCTTTTAAATTACGTTTTAAACTTAGTTCCTAAATATATTACGTATCTTTCTAAAAAAATATAATCGAACGAATTTATACGTAATATTATAAATAATATCGAATATTTCTTAATAAATAAAACTAAGTTAAATATATTAACGATAAAAAATATATATTCGTAATATAACGATATCGTAAATATTATAACTTTTATTATACGATTTTAGGTTTTTCGTTAACTTTTATAAAAGGGAAAATCGCATTAAAAACGTTCGAATTTATTAATATAAACTTATTTATAACCGCTTTAAATCTAATTATTATAACGAAATTAAAACCGAAAAAAAGGACCGTTTTTTTAGCGTTTATTTACTTTAGACGTTAAGTAATATTCGTCGTTTTAAACCTATAATAAATATATATTAAGAAAAAAAACTAAATATAAACGTAAATATATTATTAATACGTTTAAACGTTAATAAATCGTTAGATATATACGAATTATAATAAAAAATAAAAGGAATTTAATAAATAACTAAAACTCGTAAAATAATATATATTAATAAATTCGTAATAAAAATTCTCTTAATTATAAATATATTTCCTATTAATTTAAATTAAAAAGTTAATTTAATGTTTTTAACCTCGAAATAATACGGTTTTAAAATTTTAAAAACCTTTATATTAGTTTTTTTATACTTTATTAACGCTATATATTATAAATCGAAAAATAAACGATACGCGTTATAATTTTAATTATTAGTTAAAAGGTATTAATAATAACTAATATATCGTTTCACCGTTAAAAACCTTTATTTAATTCGGACTAAAAATGGTATAATTTTATAAATATAATATAATAACGTAATTAAATCGCTTTAAATAATTTACCGGTTTTAAGTTTTAAATATATGCTTTTTATTTCTTATAATTAACTTTAAACAAATAATAATTCGATTAAAAATAACTTTAACTAATATTTAGTAACTTAAATGTTATTTTATCGATTAAATTATATATAAAAGAACTTTTTAACCTAAATAAAAAATCCTAGATTTTAAAACGTATCGATAAATTTATATATTAACTTTTCTAGGTTTTTATCGATATAAAAACTATTATATTAATAATTTATATAACTTTCGAAATATATATAAAAATCTTATAAGCGTTTTTAAATCCGGAAAATCTTCCCGTATAAAATACCTATATTAAAGTTTATAATAAATTCGGTTAAAGTTTTATAAAAAGGTTATTAACTATCGAAAACTTAAAATATCGTAACTAGTTTTACGTTTTAAAAATGGTTTTTCGTACGTTCGATTAAAATATAACCGACGATAAAATATATTTTATTATCTAATTAACTTTAACTAAAAAATACATTATTAATTACATTAATAACTTTTATTAAATTTTAAATAATTCGATATAACAATAATTATCTTTAAATAATAAATATATAAATATAAAGGTTTTTTAATCGTATTATTAATTCTTTTATTTTAATTATTACGAAATGTTTCCATTTATCGTTAAAAAAGCGAAATATTTAAAAGATAAAAAAAATAAGGTTTTTCTAAATAATTAAAAGAAAGATATTTATTTCCTTATATTTTCGAATCGTTTCTAAAATATATTTAAAATAAATTAAAAATACCTATTTAAATTTAACTAACTTAATATTAATTAGTTAATATAACGATTATAAAGGTTTAATATATATATAAACTTAAGATATTTTTATAAAAATACGCGATATATAATAATTAAAACCTAAAGTTTTTAAAATTAATAAAAGCTAAAAGGTAAAACTACGAAAAAATAAGTTCGGATAATATATATAACGTAAATTTTATTCGAATTTATCGATATAATTAATAGTTTCTTAAATTAGCTAATAACCCGAACTAATTTTATAATATCCGAAAGAAATTACTAAAAAATAAACGTAAACTAATATAATTAACTATTATTTTTTTAATTTAACTTTATTAAATTTATTGCGTTCGAAATATAATTCCTAAGGTTAAAATATTAAATAAAACGTCGTAACTAATAAAAAAACATAAAAATACTAATAAAAATTTAATATCGCTTTTTATTAATTTAAAGAATATATTAGATATTATTTTTATTAATATTATAATCTAAATAAATATTTCGTTAATAACGTATATAACGTTAATAAATATATTATTAGTAAATATAATATCGGTAAATATAATATTAATAAATATAATATTAGTAAATATAATATCGATAAATATATCGGTAAAAATAATAGTAATAATTATAATATTAACGGATATAATATCGTTAAACGTTTTATTTCTATTAATATTTATAATATTATTAATATCGTAATTAAAGCTTAAATTATTATCATTATTATCGTTAATTTATATATATAAAACTTCGTTAACGGGCGAAATAAAATTTCGGAATAATAATTTTAAAACTAAAAACGTAAAACTTAATATCTTAAAAAATCGAGCGAAAAAAAGGAACATAAAAAATTAAGAAATAAAAGAAAAGTCTAAGTAAAAAGAAAAGGAAATAAAAAACCTTTATATAATCGATAATTTAAATCTTTATTTTTTCTATTATTTAATCGGTTTTTAATCGATTAAATAAACTTAACATTACTTTTTTAAACGTTATTTATCTTATTTATTCCAAATAATAATATAAAAACTAATCGTATTAATTTCATTAATATTATATTATTTAATACGGTTTAACGTTTTCGTTAATAACCTTTTATAATTATTTTCGAAAATTAAAACTAAACTTAAACTTCGCTTTAATATTTTAAGATTTAATATTTTTATTTTATCTTTTATATATAAACGAAACAAAATAATATATTCTTTATTTATATCGTAAAAATAATATAAAAATCGGTCGTATTTATCGAACCGTTAATTTTCTAAGCATTTTTTAACGGCCGTAATAATATAATAAATATAAAATGTCGGTTATTTTAATAACTAAAAAAATAAATAATAATAAACAAACTAATTAATTTAAATAAATAATAATAAATATTTAGATATTTTCTAAATAAAATAATAACTATTAATTTTACGTTTTGCGTTTTTATATTTTTATTTAATTTCGATTATTTTATTTCCTTTTTCGTTATATAAGTTTCTAATTTATTTAACGGTTTTTTCTTAAAAGTTAACATTAATTTCTTATCGGGAAAATTATAGTTCGAGTAAGATTTCGCGTAGTTTTTCCAATTAAAATAATACGTTTTTTAACCTTTAAAAAGTAACTTTAACGTTATTTTCCGCTTTTTTAATATATAACTTTACCTTTTTTTAAGCGTTAATTACTTCGAAAATTTCTTAAAGCTTTTCTATAAATTAATTATTATTTTTACTTTTATCGTTTATATAATTTTAAGTTTTTTCTTTTAATAATATTAATTTAAAAGTAATAATATTATTTTTAAATTTTTTATCTTAAAATATAATTACGTTATAAATTAAAGTAACGTTTTTTAAAAAAAAAGTATTTTATTATTATAATTAGAAAAATACTAAGTTATAATAAAAATATAAATAAATAAAATATTTAAAATATAAAAATAAAATAAAAAACAAGGAATAATAAATTAATATTCGAAATTATTTATATTTTTTATTATTTTTATTTTAATATTTTAAGGTTTTAATAACCTATTAATATACCTTAATATTAAATAACGTAATATAATAATATTTTGCGAAATCGCCGAAATTTCCGCTTTATATTTTATATCGATAAAATATAATAACTTATCTTTTATTTAATAAATAATAACGATATAAAGGGTTAATTTTTATATTATATTAACGAGTTTAAGGCTTTTTCGTATAAAGAATTATCGCTTTTTATAAATTAAAAATTCGTTACGATATTTATTAGTTTTCCGTTTTACGTTTTCGTATTATTAATTTACTTTAAAATCTTTACTTTTTTCGTTTTTATATTAAAAGGAAAATATTTTACATAACTTTTCCTAAATTTCGAAACGAATTTTTTACGTAAGAAAACATTTCTCACGTAAAAATCTAAATAAGTTAATATATATAAACGTTTTTTTATCGAATATTTCGAAAATAATATTAGTTATTTCTTTTATTTTTTTATATCGAATTTTACTACGTTTTTTGCTTTAATAATTTCGATTGTTCGTTTATTATTAGCAATAAACTAATTTTCGATTATTTTCTTATTTTTATCGCTTAAAAGAATTTCGATAGAAATTAAACGTTTTAAAACATTAATAATATTTTAATATATTCGGGCGTTAATTATAATTATATAATAAACGTAAAAAAAACTTTAAAAAATAAAGTAAGGTTTTATAATATTATTATAACGAACGTTAAAAATAAATAAATAAATAAAAAAGGTAAGTTTATTATAAAGAAAAAAACGTTAAAAACGAATAAATAAAATCGTCGAAACTATTTATACTTTTTCCTATTTTAATTTTTCCTCGATTTTACTTTTAACGAATTAATAATTCTTAATATATTTTATAAACTTTTAGGTTATTTAATATATTACGATAAATTATTTATATATAATTACTAATAATATAATTAATTAAGAAATATATTTATAATTTCATTTTATTTTTTTAAAAAAGTTATTCCTTCGATTAATATACGTTTAAGTTTTTAAATAAAAATACTAATATTTTCTATTTAATCTTTATATTTATCTCGGAAAATTCCGAGGTTTATCGCGATATTTAATATAAGAAACTTTTATATTTTAATTTTAATGGTTCCGAAATAATCTTTAAAAGCGTATAATATTTACGAAAAACTAAAGTAATTCGATAATTATAATAATTATTTCGTAAATGTTTTAATTATAATAAAAGATATAAATAATATCTTACTTTTATTTATAACTTTTTAGTTATTATTATTTTCTTTAATAACTTTTTTTTAATAATAAACTATCGCTTTATATTTATATAATATAATATTATCCGAAAAAAATAACTTAGATACCTTTTTTCTATTCGTAACTATTTTATATATATTTTAAAAACTTTATAGGAAAGTTCGTAAACCATTATTTAACTATATATTTTTTGGTTTTTTAACTTTAATTATAACGATTATTTTCGCAGTTAATATAACGAAAATATATATAAATAATAAACATTTTAAAAACATAAAAGGTTTAATAAATATTTAGAAAATGTTATTATTATATTATTAGGTTATAAATTAAGTAATTTCTTTAATATTTATATTAATTCTTAAGAATATAAAATAATAAAAAACCTTAAAATATAATTTAATAATATCGTGAAATGATTTAATATAAAAAAAATTAATTTCTCGATTAATTATTAATATATTATCGATATATTTATAAATTAAAAGGTTAAAAACCGGATTATATATTAATTCGAGTTATATCGTTATAAAGAATTATAAAATAATTCGAGCTTATTTATTTAATAAAGTTTTTTAATATTTAATATATAAATAAAAATTCACGATTATAAATAAAGAAAACGTTATTATAATATAAATATAAGTTACCGAAAATATAAATATAAATTACTAGAATTTATAAAACGAAAAAACGGAAATATAAACGTAAAATACCAAAAATAATAAGCTTAAAACACCGAATTTATAGAATTAATATAACTTAAATATAACGTAGTTTAAATTAAATGTCGATTCGTTATATAAAAGCTATATTAAAATATAAAATTATATTAAAATATAAGGTTATATTAAAATATAAAGTTATATCGAAATATAAAGTTATATTAAAACCTTTAATTTCCGGTTCTAAAGTTATATTAAGATATAAAATTATATTAAAACCTTAGTTCCTAGTTTTAAAATTATATTAAAATATAAAGTTATATTAATACCTTAGTTCTTAATTCTAAAATTATATTAAAATGTAAAACTATATTAAAACCTTTAATTCTCGGTTCTAAAACTACATTAAAATATAAAGTTACATTAATAATCGGTTAATTAAACTAATTAATTATAAGTTAAATTCCGTTTAATTTATATAATTAAAAATGAAAACGTATTAAACGAATTATTTAATTTAATTATAACTTTTATTTCGTTATCGATACGAACGTAAATACGTATAAATTAACCGAAATATATCTTTAAAACTTTGGAAATTACCATTTTTAAAGTCGAATTATCCGTTTTTTTAAAATCTTTCCTTTTAAAATAATTAGCCGATAATAAACCTAAAAGATAATAACCATATATATAATTAATTCGGTAACGTTAAAATAAACTAATATAAATAATAGCGATAATTTTACTAAATAATTTTATCTTTTATTAAATCGTTTACGATTTTATTTTAGTTTTAATTTCAATTTTTTCGTATTTATTTACGTATTTTAAACGTTTAAATATATATTTATAACAATATTAACGTTTTAATAATAAAACTCGCGATAAATCCGCCCGTTATTTTTATTAACCTTTATAATATTTTTAAAAAAATTAAAAAATTATATTAATTAAACATTAATTAACTATTATAATAAATTTATATCTTATTTATAAATAACATTATTTATAGTTTTAAAAATATTTATAATTTAAAAATCGTTATTTATAATATTATTCGATAATATAACTTTACGAAATAATATTATTTAATCGAATAAAGTTTTTTCGTAATTATTAATAAAAATTCCGATCGGATTATATTTAATTAATCGTTTATCGAAAGAAACTATCTAAGTTAATTTTTTTTTATATAAGATTTTTTTCTTAAATTAACTTTTTAAATTATTAATAAGCTATTTTTTTATATAAACGTTAATATTTTTATTTACTTTTATCGATTCGAAACTAAATACGATATTTATATATTTTATTTCGTAATTAATATTTATTTCGAAACGTATATTAATATTTATATATTCGATGTATTTATTAAAATTAAAAACCTTTTTTTTATTAAATTTTAATTTTTTAAATATTTTTTCGAATTTATTAACGTAATTATTTCTTTAACGATTTTAACGGATATATTACGTTATATACCTAATAATTTAAGTAATAAATACGTAATTCGATAAAACGATAAATTTTATCGTTTTAAAATCGCTTTAAAAAATAAGCTAATATATAAAATTTTTATATTATTAAAAATCTTAAATTTAAGGCGTTTTAATTTATAACTAAACCTTAAGTTCTAAAATCTTAAATATTTAACCTTAATATCATTTAATTTCGAAACCCCGAATCTTAAATAACTAAATAAATAAAAATAAACTTTAAGAAAGTTTTAAGTTTTTTAGTTTTTTTTAAATAAATCTTTATTTTTTTCTTTTATTATAATAGATATTTTTATAGAATATAATAATATAACCGTTCTTTTTAAAAGGAAATATCTATTTTTCGATAAATATTTAAAAATCGAATTTAAGCTTTTATTTAAAAAGTTTATCGTTAAACTTAAATAAATAAATCCATTATTAACAATATATTATATTAACGTATCACTTATTAAACTCGACATTTTATATAAATACTAAATTATAATTTACCGAAAAAAAACCTTTAAATTATATAAAGGTTTTTAAGCTTTTAAAATTACGTTATTTAAATTAAAAGAACTTAATAATTCTTATATTATTTTTATTAAAAAAGATTTTCTATTTAATTAAGCTCGTTTAATTTTAATATATAAATTATAAAAACGTAAATAGTTTTATTTTTAAAAACTTATATATTATATATAAACATTTTTATAAAAGGTTTAGAAAGTTATATCTAAACTTTTTAATATAAAAATCGAAAATAAAACGTTATAATATTATTTAAATTACGAAATACGGAAATAACCGGCTAAATTATTAAATAATACCATTTAATATTACGTAATTAAACGAAATAATTAGAATATATATTTCATTAATTTATTTATTCGTTATAATAATATTGTTTTATATTTAATTACTTAAATTATAATTTCTATAATTAAAAATAAAAATTTAGTAATTATTTAATTTTACGTTATTTATACATATATATAATCGTTTATAACGTTTCTTTTTCGTAAATATATACGTTCGGGTTTATTAATACCATTTTTAGGTTTAATTCCTTAATTATAACTACTTTAAATTCCCGATTTTACGTTTAATAAAAGCTAAAAATCCGGAAATTAAATCATTTTAATATTCTAAGTATTTATAAATTAAAATTACCTTTAATTAACTAACGATATTTTATTATATAAATCTAATAATTATTATACTTTCTTATTAATTCATTTTATTTAAATCATATATATTAAATATATTTATTATAATAATAAACGTAATTTTTCGAAATATATCTTATAAATTTCTTAAACTTTCTTAGCGTTTTTTTATTTTTTAACATTATATTCATTTATAAACAATTTATTATCGACGATTTCTTAGAAAGTTATATTAATAAAATATATAATTATAAACGATAAAATAAGTAATTAATATTGTTTTAAATATTCGGGTTTATAATAATTTCGTTAAATATTTTTAACGAAATTATCGCTTATAATACGATTCTTTACTCGTTATTTATTCGACTTTTAATATTATTTCTTATCTTTAAAATAATGGTAATTTCTTTAATTTTATTATTTTAAACGTAACTTACGATAGAAATTTCTTAACGTTATATATCAATTATTTCCTATTTAATTAAATCGATAACTAAATTAACCTAATATATTTTTATAATATCGATTTAATAAAAAATATTATAAGAAACTTTAATTTCGATTTAAATATACCTTTTCCTTAAGTTTCGTATATAAAGTTAATTATAATAATTAATTTAATTTTTAAATAGAATTCTTATTAATAATAACGGTTAAATAAGTTATATAAGGAAGTTTTAGGTTAATATTTAAAACCTAATTTAAGGAAATTATTTAGATAAATTTAAAAACTTTAACTTTAAAACTAAAAGCTTTAATATAATAGTTTTTATAACGAATAATATTATTATCGGGAATTTATTAAAATAATAAACTAAAGCTTAAAACCTAATTATTAATCCGAGAATATAATTTAATTTTAATGTTATTATTAAACTTATATTATATTATAATTAAAAAGCGAAAATAAAAAAAGAATAATTAAATAAAAGTTATTTTAATAAATACCTTATAATTTTAAAATAATTTAAGCTTTAATTAAACGTTAAAAACGACGTTTTTAAAATATATATTAAATCGTTATTATCCTTTTAAATTATAAATTAAATTTCCTTTTTTTCTCTTTTATTTCTTTTATTAATTTTCCTTTTTTTTTCTAAAAAAATATATAATAAACGCTAAAAATATAAACAATATCGCTTCTTAAATAATTAGCCTTTCCTTTTTATTAAATATAACGCGATACGTTTTAATATATAACTTAACGATATAATTTTATATAAAACGAAATAATCTTTTTATTTATAAAATATTATATATAGTATTTTATAACGTTATATATTTATTTATTAAGAATAATAATAAAGAAATCCTTATAAATATTAAATAGAAATATAAAATAAGTTTTAAAAGGTTATATATATTATCGAAAAAAACTTAGAAAATAAAATATTAACCTTATATTTTAATATATTATTAATAAAAACATTTTTATTATAACTATTAAATTAAAAGCTTAAATCGATAAATTATATTCGTAAGTTATATAATTACGTAACGGATATAATATATTACGATAAAACATTATTAATTTTTACGGCCGCATTTTTTATAATAACTTTCTTATTAAAAGAACGTTAAAGTTAATAAATTTCAATGATATTATTATATATTTGTTTATTAGGAATAATATAAAGGAAATACTTATAATTATTTATTTAATAAAATATTCGATAATTTAATTTTTCTATAATTAAAATATTTTTTATATTTAAAAACTTATTAAATACGAATAAACTATAATATTTATATCGATTTTATTACGTAAAATAAAACGTTTAAAACCATTAAAAATAAAAGATTTACTTTTTAATAAAGCGATAAAATAAATAATAAAAGCGTTTAATATTTACGTTTCATTAATAATTAAACCGATAATATTCTAAATAAAATTAAAAATAAATTATACTAATATAAGGTTAAATGTTAATCCATTAGGAATAATGAAAAAAAATAAGTTAAAACTAATTATCGAAGTTTTAATTATAATGTTACTTTTAATTAAAAAAGCATTAACGGAAAACTTATTTTTATTAAATAATAAAACATTAATTTCTTAAACGATTCTTTCGAATTTAACGACAATAAAAACATAAGGAATTTAGGTAAAACGTAATTAAACCTAAATATTTACGAAATATTAAAACCTTAAAACTATAAAATAAAGAAACTTTATTTTAATATTTATTATATTATATTATTAACAAAAAGGTTACTAAAGAAATAATCGCTTAGAAATTTAAATAACTTAGAAAAACTTTTTAAAAGGAAATATTAGCCTTATATATTAAAATATAAAAACGAAAAAACGCTAATATTCCGGGAATAACGATTCGTAAAAATATCGAAAAAAAAGGAAATAATAACCGAAATTTACGATAAAAAAACGTAAACGAATACTAAAAATAAAAAACGAAAATAGAAATCCGAAAGGTTTAATAATATAAAATAAATATTATAACCGATTTAAACGATTTATAAATAAAGCCATTAATAATATTATAACATTTATTTTTAATAAACGATAAAACGTAACGAAATATTTATAAATAAAATAAACATAAAAAAAGCAAAAATTCTTTAATAATAAACGTTATAAAGCTTTAAAAATTATTAAATAAAGCCCGAATTATATTTATAAATTAAAGAAAAATTGCGAAATTATTTAAAAAGGTAAATAATGTTTTACGTTATAAAAATCGCTTTTTATTTAACGATATAAATTATTTAATGAAATCTTTTCTTTATATTTAAATATTAAATTAAAATCGAAAATAATGCGCCGTTATTAACGAAAAGTTTAGTTTTAAATAAATTCCTAAAGGTTTTTAAAAGATCGAAATTTAGTAAGAAAGGGAAAATTAAAACTTAGCTTTTAGTTAAAGAAATAAAAAATAAAGCTTAAACGAAGAAAAAATACCATTACTTTAAAAAAAAAGAATAATAATCGTTAAATGCTTTAATTTTATATAATAATTATATTTTAATGTATTTTTACGGTAAAATAAGTCGGGTTTATAATGGGTTTTAAATGTATATATAACATATTTCGACTTTTATTTAGAAAATCATTATAAATAATTAATTAGCTAAAATATATATATAAAACCATTAAGTTTATAAACTATTATTTAATTAATTAAAATATTAATCGTTAATTATATTTTATATTTTTTTCATTATTTATTATTTCCGAAAATAAGTTTTATACGTATTAATAATTAAAGGCGTTATTATATTTTATAAACTTATTTTAATATAATATTTAAAAGCGTTTACGATATTTATAATATATTCGATAAATGGCATTTATTTTTTTTATTTATAATTAAGCAATAAAAAAAAAGTAAATAATAAAGAAAAATTAATAGAAAAAAACCTTAAAAAATATAATATTGAATATAATAATATCGTAAAAGAAAATAAAATTAAAAGGAATGGTTTCGTAAATTACTTTTTTTTTAATAAAATATCGGAAATTAAAAAAAGAATCTTAAACTTTTTTATAAAAAGGTTACTTAGAATAAATTTTCTAATTACGTTTTATTTACGGTAAAATTCATATTAGTTTATGCGATATAACCGAAAAAACTATCCGTATAATTTATATTTTCGAACTTAAAATTAACGATTTAAATATTTACCGAAAGTTT
This sequence comes from Hypoxylon crocopeplum, assembly GCA_022578875.1. Taxonomy (NCBI): domain Eukaryota; kingdom Fungi; phylum Ascomycota; class Sordariomycetes; order Xylariales; family Hypoxylaceae; genus Hypoxylon; species Hypoxylon crocopeplum. The sequence continues at coordinate 76,966 of MU399561.1, forward strand.
AATTAATTTCTTATATAAAGAAAATAAAGTAAATACCGAAAATAAATATATATAATTATAAGTTCGTAATATATAACTTTATAATATACGTATCGTTAATATAAAAACTAATAAATAATATTAAAACGTTAAAAACATTTATAATTAATTAATTTTATATTTATATAATCGTATATATCGTATCGATAAATATATTATATAAGATTTATATATTTATTTAACATTATAAATCGTAATTTATAAAGTTTTCCGTTATTTTTAGAAATTCTTTTTAACGTTAAAAGAAAATTAAGTTATTATTAATTTAATAACATTATTTATTATCGAAATTACGATTAATAATTAAATTACCTTTCTAATTACCGTTTATATTATTTTAAGTTTATAAAAAATAAACGTTTATAAGATTAATATTTATAAAATTATTATATAAAATGTCGTATATATATATTATCCCGTTATTTAACGGCTTAAAAGATATAATATTAGGCTTTATAACGTAATTATTTTCTTAATATTATAAAATTACGAAATCGTTTAACGCCGCTTTTATTAAACCAAATTAATCGAAATAAAAAAACGTATATTATTACGAATTTACGATTTTATCGTTAAAATATATCCTTTTATTATTAGTATATTTATTAAACGATAAAAGCTAAATAATATCGTTTTTTACGATTATTTTTCGTATTACGTAAGCGTATTTATAACTAAATATTCCGATTATTATATTATTAAAAACGATATATATCGTACGTTTAATTTAGTTATAAACTAAAAATAAAAGAATAAATTCGCTAATAAAAAGCTATATTTTTATTTTTTTTAAAATATAATATAAAATCTTATATATTAAATCTTAACATATTTTCTTAATAAATTCTAAAATTATATCGGTTATAAATATTAAAGAAATATATTAATAAATAAATTTAATATTTTATTAAATTATATTATATATTATATATTTATAATATTAATATAATAAATTAATTTTTCGGTATTTATTTCTTTTACGTTAGGTTTTAAAAGGGTTTTTTATATTTTTTACGTAATATTAAAATCCCGGCAAATAAAAGATCCGGAAATTAAGGAATATATAATTTCGAATTCCGAAATATCGATATATAAAATATATCGGAAACCGAATATTATTAAACCGAATAATTCGATCGTTAATATCGTAAATCGAACTTTTTATTTTAAGTTAAATTAATTAAACTTAATTTCCCGGTTCTTTTAAAAGTAAGGTTTTAAAATACGTAAATAATATACGAAAAAAGGATTTATATTAGGTATTATTATAAGCTAAATATAAAAAATATTTTAAAAATTAATTCTTTAGGCTTTTTTCGTTTTACGAAAAAAATAAACTTTATTAAACTTTCTAATCTTTTTTAGTACGTTTAAAATTAATAAAATCTTTAGTTCTTATATATTATCCCATTTTTTATATTTTTCGTTATAATTTTCTTAATAGATTAAATATTTTATAATTAAATAGTTTTTTTTATTTTTTCGTTTCGTATAACGATTTAAAATACGTTTAACGTTTTAAAATTCTTTATCGTTTATAATATAAATTAATCCTTATAATATTTCGTTTAATTCGGATATTATTATATTAAAAATAATGGTATTTTTTATAAAACTTACCTTTTTAAAGTTATTATTAACGATTTATTAATCGTTTAATAATTTCTTATAAATTATTTAATTAATGTTTTATATTATAGAATTAATAATTTATGTTAAGAATTTTGGAAATATTAAATTAAGAAATATATTTTATTTTAAAAACGATTATAATAAAATCGTTATATTTTTTTATTTTAAGAATTTTATAAGTTTTAATAATATCGAATTATCGAAATTAAAAAGAAAATTAATAAAAATATCGAAAAATTAAAATAACTAACCAGTATTTGGTTTTATAAATTAAGATAAGATATTATTAAAAGGAAAAAATTCCGAAACGATTAAATTTTCGTCGAATATATTAAAAAAACTTATTATTATATTAAAAGAAATATCCTTTATATATATATCGATTAACGTATAAATAAACGAAATCGAAAGGTTTTTTCCGAATTTTAGGATTAAATAACTTTACGATAAAATACGGGATTTATCCGAAACGAAAAAAAAGTCGAAAAGCTTTAAATCTTTCGATTTATTATAAGAAAAAACTAAAAAACCGAAACTAATATATCTTAAATAATCTTTTAAACGAATATTAAACGTATTTATTATAATTATTAACTTTATATTATAATCGTAATTAAATTTAACGTGATTTTTAAATTATAATTTATTTTTTAATATTATTTCGACGTATTTATAGTTCGGATCGAAATAAAAGACGATTTCGATAAAACGTTATTAGAAATATCGCTTTTTATAGTTTTATATATTTTTTTTTCGAATGAAATACTTTTTATAAAAGAAATATTTATAAGATTTAAACGTTAGTTTTTATATAATTAAATGTTTAATTATTTTTATTATATTTAATATAATTACGTTAAAAATTTAAGTTATATTAATTTCGTTATAAAATAACAATAAGTTTTAAATTATTATTATATCCGAAAATATCGATAATATAATATCGATTAAAATTTATATTATCGATATATATTATAATTTCGATAAAACGGTTCGATTATACGTTATAAATTAAAATATAACTTAAAATATTTTAATTTATATTAGAATTTCCGTTAACGATATTTTTCGTATTTTTAGCTTTTATGAAATAACGAGTTTTTTCGATTTAATTTTCTAAGTATAATTAACCTAAACGTTAATCGTATTTATCTTTTTTTATACGATTTCGATTTCCGGGAAGTTTTTATTTAAGTCGCTAAAGATTTTCGCAATATATTTTCGTTTTAATAAATTAAAAATAATCTTTTTTAATAACTTTTAAGATTTATAAATGTTATATAATTATTTATCGAACTTTATTTTATTTCTTTTTTTAAAGTGGTTTTTTCGAAAGAAAGTCTTTATTTTTCGGCGTTATTATTATTTCGTTATTCTTAGTTTATTCGCTTTTTACTTACGCATTTTTTCGTTATTATTAATAACTTTTATAAAATTTATATATATTTTTTTTAAAACGTTTTTTAGAGTTTTTTATTCTTTTTTTAACCGGTAAATCGTGTTATTAAAACCGATAATTTACATTTATTCGTTAAATACGTTTATCGATATATTTTCGTCGAATATAATGTTAAAATAATTAAAAATATCTAAATAAAAAGATTCGATATTACGGTTTAAATCGGTATTTTAAGCTATAATATTTTTTATATTATTAATATAATATTTCTAATATATAATGTTATTAAATCGATAATACGTTTTTTAATTTCGAATCGATTATCGATAATTTTTTATTAAATATTAAAAACTATTAAAATAAAACTAAAAAAGGTCGATTTATTATCGAAAATTTCCAGGTTTTTTTATCGGAAAATATAAGTTAAAATTCGATTAAAAAAGCCTATTATTTTTTTATGGTTTTTTAAATAATTATCGAAAGTTTTTATTATTAAAAGTTTATTTAATTTTATCGGATTTTCGATAGATTTTACGGTTTTTCGAAATATCGATTTATATTAAAATTCTTTTTTTTACGATATATATATAGCGAATATATTTAGTTTAATGTTAAAAAATAATTCGATATATATATCGTAACTATTTAAATTAATAATTTATTTGGTTTTTACTTTAATAAAAAGTTTCGAAATTAAATAAAATATCGGGAATTTTTCTTTAATAAAAAGGAATTAAATAAATATTATTTTATTGTTTTTATTTTTATAAAAACGTAAAAATACTTATATCGTAAAATAGTTTTAACCGTTATTACGTATTAAATTATTTAAAATTTATAAATCGATATTTTTTTAATAAAAAACTTTATATTATACGTTTATTTTTTTATTTAAATAATTATATATTTAGTATTTTTTTAAACGAAATTAAATATAAAGATTTAACGTTTTAATATTTATATAAATATTAGATTTTTCGTTATATTTTTTAATTTTTTTCTTTTTATTATATAATTAAGTAAATATTAATTTATATCGTTAATAATTTATTTATATAAAAATATCTTTAATTATTAAAAAGTCGATTCGATTAAAATTAATTTTAAATTTTATTTTCCGATTTTAAATTTAAAGAAAATACGTAAAATATATGAAATTAAATAAGTTTAAAACGTTTTTATATTTCGGCTTTCGACGTAACTTAAATAAGCGTATATATTCGGTTTTTACGACGGTTACGAAATGGTTTCGAAACCGTTATTCGAAAGTTTCGTTCGTATATTTCCGGTAAATTTATAATAGTTATCGTAAATATTAACGGATTATATTTAATATATCGATTTTAAAGTTTTTTTTTCGTATTAAAAACCGGGTAAATGTTTCGATAAAACCTTTGTTTTTTTAATTTAACGTTTTAACGAAAGTTTTTTAATTCGGATTTTTTAGTAACGTTTTAAAAAATGTTTTTTATTTTTATATATCGTTAATAATGTTTATTTTGGTATTATTAATACGATTTAACGGAAAAAAACGTCGTATATTTCCTTAGTTTTAGATTTATTATAATCTTTTAAATATAAATATTAATAAAGTTTCGAATACGTTTAATTTTATAAGTTAATAACGGATTCGTTCGAATTAATTAAAGTTTAAAGCTTTAATTAATTAATAAAATTAATTAATTTAAATAAAATAAAACTTTATTTTAAATTTAACGTAAACGATATAATACGATATAATATAACGTAAAATAATATATTTTAATATATTATTAATTTAATTACGATATTTTTTTTTAAAGTTTTATAAAAAAATAAACGTTATATTTATAAAAAATTACGTCGTTATAATAGCGCGATTTTATAAAAATCTATTAAAAAATAAGAAATTTAATTTAATAGAAACATTTAAAACGTAAAAAATAAAGTAAAAAAACCGGTTTAAATATATTTTTTTCTTTTACGTTATTACGTTTTATTTTCTAACCGTTAACCACTTAAATCCCGAATCTTAAGTTCCCTATTAACATTACTTAAAACTACGCCGCCTATTGTAACGTGCACGTTAAATATATTATATAATATATAGTGGATTCGAGAAGTATATATGTCCCGTTAAAAATGTATTTGACGGGGGGTATTTTGGGGTTCTAAAAACGGTGGGTCTGGGCTTCCATTTTCGGAAGGCTCAACATCGACACGGGTACTAACAGTGTAATTTTAGTCAAGAGAAGAAAATGCAAGTAATGTATTTGCTCCCCTACCGTCAAGGCGAGCCTTTTTCTCAGAGGCCGTTGTGGCACATGTGGCCACAGTAAAGGTCATTGATTGCGTTGCGAGACAAACGTCTGTTTGATAGGCTCAGAATAAGGTGACAAGGTGAAATTGGGCTTTAGGATAATAGTAGGTCATGAGCGTGAGCGTTGAAACTAAGCGCTCAGTCCGTTGCCAGATTCGCTGCCGAGGTTGTACCCGCGGCATTCTATGACACGTTGTCTTGGTCGTTAAGGGGGACGTTTCCTAGGCGAGTTTCGGTTACAATAATGCATCTTGTATCTAATAGGTGACAGAGATACTGATAAAAGACGGCGAGGTTCTTGAATCTTGCCATCTCCGGGTATATACCTTTTAAGCTAGGCGTGCAGCAATGCCGATATTCATTTTGGAGCCTCTGATTCCGTCTGCCGGGATTGAGGCGACTTTGCGGGGCGCGTGTCCGGGGTCACCCTTGGTAACACCTTACAATTCTTGACGTCGATCATAAGAGTCTTACGTGTAGAGACTGCCGGCTAATATAAATATATAAGGAACGCGTATGTCATATGGCAGTGTACATCCCAAGAGAATTTACAAGGTAGATATTCCAGGCTCGGTCCATTGCTACGTTATTGCGGCTCGTTGGGCTATCGAGTGGTGAGATTGTAGCACGATATCTACCACGGAGCATTACGTAAGGGTAACAGAACTCCCAGCTGTTGTCTGGCACTTAGGACGAGAAAACGTAAATACAACAAGGTGAAAGGCCGTATGTTACGATATATTAGTTTACTTCCGTGAGTAATAGCTACTGTTAATCAATCTCATATCCATATTATTGTAGTTGAGTGTTTGTAGAATCTAAACTCCTTCTAACTAGCAAGCAGCCACTCAACAGAGGGAATATTAGTAATTGTCAGGATGAGGTCTAGGACAGGAGACAAAGAGGGTCTTTGCATGTATACCCGGGGTCTCCCCCAGATAGATTGTAGTCCCTCACGGAACAACATAGTCTATACCACATATGGTCTGCATCGTGACAGAAACCTAACGCGTCATGCTAAGTATGTTTAGACGCCCTATTTCGTCGAATACTCGCCTAGGTTAGTTTACCTGATCCCGTAACCATGGCCTAGAGCGAGTAGATGGGTGAGCCCCTATTTCATGACTAAGGCCAAACTTCTAAGCTAGTGCAGAAAGACGACAAGATAATTCAAAGCGACTAAAATGCTGTTGCGCTGTCAGCAGATTCATAATCATATTGTAGTTGGCAGGGAAATTTGGCGAGCCCCTTTCGATATACTATCTGCGTAACGTCTTGCGAGACAGTCACGGGTGTTTGTTATCGCCTCTAGCCTGAATAGACGTAGATAAAAACGCGGTAGCCATTATAATTATAAGGACCCTAGACGCCTGAGAGACCTAGACTACATGATCGTATCAAGTGTAGACTTTCACCGACTTTTCTGGCGTATTCGTTACAACTAAACTCATAACCAAAGTGGTAAAAGAGGATCTAGAACTTTATTGTGCACTAGTTTAGTCCTGACTTGATACGATTTGATTCAAGCACTATTTCTGCACTGTGTTCAATGGAGCTTTCTAGTTTAGACAATAGTAAGCCGAGGCAGAAAGGCTCCAGATTTAGACACGAGCTCCAATCACGGCGACTGTACGTGGAAAAGACCCCTACGCTTTAGACCAGTCAGAATAACGTTGGCCACTGGGATATGCAATATTAGTAGATCCTTCAACTTGAATCACATGGCGTACGGCTTGCGGCGGCTGGTAATGAGGATGAAATCGTTGCAAGATGGAATAAACGACTGCAACACTTCGTAACCGAGTGTCTCTCGGTGAAGTTGACCTCTGGTTACTCTGTTCTAACACAAATGGATTTCAACTCGGCGATTCGACCGTATATATTAGAACTCTAATTCTAGGATTCATTGAATAATAAGACCGCAAATCTAGAGAGAGATTATAGAGAAAGAGATCAGTTTGTCGAGCCGGTCGGTGGAATATCGATAACAGCACAGACGATGTTATGTACCTAGATGGGTTGCCCCCGTCCTAGCCTCGATGAGTTCAGTTAAGCACATCGCCAAGCCTGGATCGTCGATGGTGGTGAATCAGGCGAATTAGCACAGTGGAATTCTCGGCTCCGCATCGAAGACTCGAGACGCGCCTGTCACAACTCATTGCAATGCAAAGATAGGCCATGTCTCCACCGTTATGGCGGCCAAGGAAGGTGAGTTGACGGAGTACGTGTTCTCCAGGGTTTCTATTCGGCCCATCGAAGTGAAGCCATCTTTACTTACTTCCGAGTTCGTCTTCACCTTCCGTTCGGATTCACCTCCGCTTACCTTTATCGATTTTCCTATTAGCTGGCTCATGTTCGCTCTACGTGGGTAGACATGGGTGATGGCAGACAAGGTGGGGTGGGTAAGTATCAGGACGGCGTAGGCGGTCTTGGCTCAGGATTTCCAAGTGGATCTCAACTACCGTTCCACATGGAAAAGGCATAGACGATAGGCTGTTGGAGCACCCATAAAATCTCATCATCGTCCGCATTTTAATATCCGTGCCTATCATAGGCTCATAGACTTTAGAGACAGGGCTACGAGATGCAAAGGAATGCAAGATTCCTCCTGCGCGCCTCGAGCCTTGCATTACGTAGGGAATACTCTACATGCTACTGCAACTTCTTGGCGTCTTCTTAATATTGGACAGTATAGGAGCGCCGCGCGTCCAGGTTACATTAGTCATTGCGTTAGATTGATATTCTTACCGAGACTACACGCGATGCTTAATCTGATATGTTTTTGTAGCCAAAATTTGACTCAGAGTTACGAGGATCCAACTGGCCGAGAATTGAATATGAAATCAAACCTCCTTCTTTACTAGTACGGAAACTCGCTTCCACCACGGAACCAACACCTGTTCCAGGGGGTCGAAATCTCCTTTCCAGGCCCTTTCCCAATATATCACGGCTCTAGGCACGGAGTCAGCGTGCGTACCTAGGAGATATACACGAACTGTCATGTCTTTGATGCCCAAAGGCTGCTCAGTTGCCTAAGATCATGAATACCTAGGTACCTAAGATATGAAAGTATTTAGCACGTGACATGAAGGTAGAGAAGAGGATTGAAAGTCTGCAGATGTCCGGTAGAGGAAATATTCTAGGTCTATCAGAAGCTTCCCCGTAGGACCCTTTAGACCATGTAACCTATCAAGTGCTTTTCGAATACTACATAATTCAACTTCGCTTTTGGTTTGGGCCAGCCTTTAGAATCGCTGTGTTTTCAACCGCCATGCCTTCATTGGCTGCTGATACCTACCCCTTCCGGCCACTTATGCCGAAGCGGGCTCGGCCATCTGATATGATTCGATAACAGATCCCTGGGTGAATCTGTGTAGATCCCAGGGGCTAGCGGGAGGGGAGCCCCGGGAAGACCAATTTAGGAGGGTGCCATTAGGGACAAGGGAAGAATACCGCTATATTCTTGCGTGATAGGGATTCTAGTCGAGGGTTTTGGTGGCGGCTGTTCATCAACGATGTAGATCATGTTATATAAACGGTTGAAAATATAAAGAGCACGAGCAATTCTCCAATATGTCTGCGTCTGCCCGGATCAGGGCTTTCACTCTTTCCATATCGTTTCATTCACTCGAAGACTCGGGTCACGATGGTCAATCTACGCACGATCGCCGCCTCTCTAGCGGCCTCCTCCTTCATTGGAGCCGCATTTGCTCACCCCGGTGATACTCCAGAGGTGGTCAAGCAGGAAAGGGCTATGCACAAGCATGCTCAGGCTGGCGCTCGCCGTGCCATCACCGGTTGCGCCACGACTGCTGGCGCGGCTGCCCTGAAGGCTCGCTCGGTAGCCCGCCGTGCCGCTGCCGCCCAAGCTCTTCGTGAGAAGCGTGGCCTCACTGACAGTATGTTCTCTTACACCTAGCCTCCAATAGCCCCTGACAGCTAACCCCTTCTCAGAGCGCATGAGGTCCAAGCGAGACCAGGCAGAACTTGAGAAGTACCTGGAAGTCAACCACGACGCTTCTGAGCTCGGTTACACTCTAGATACCCCGTTCGACGTTATCTTCGACTCGAACTCGACCGCCGCTCTTGTCCCTGAGGTCACCATTGGCCCGTACTGGGTCGCCGGCGAGCTGATCAGGGTAAGCCACAACCCCCTTTTACGCAGCCACACGTTTCCAAGGAAGTAATTACTGATCTAACACGTTGCAGACCGATGTCACCGACGAACAGGCCGGAGTACCTCTCCACCTCGACCTGCAATTCATCGACGTCAACACCTGCGAGGCCGTGCCCAATATGCTGATCGACATCTGGGCCTGCAACGCCACAGGCGTGTACTCGGGCGTATCATCCATGGGCCAGGGCGGGCTGAAAACGACGCACGGGCGAGGAATCCAGACGACGGACACGGACGGCGTAGTAGAGTTCGATACGATTTTCCCGGGCCACTACATTGGACGAACACCGCACATCCACCTGATGAGCACGGAGAACGCGACGGTCCTGCCCAACAACACGTACGTGACCAACGGCAAGACCAACCACATCGGCCAGCTCTTCTTCGACCAGGACCTCATCACGGCCGTCGAGCTGCTCGAGCCCTACGCCTCCAACATCCAGCGCCTGACCCTCAACGCCGACGACGGCATCGACGCCCAGACCGCCACCGCCGAGTACGACCCCTTCGTCGACTACGTCCAGCTCGGCGCCAACCTCCAGGACGGCCTGCTCGCCTACCTCACCGTCTTCGTCGACACCAAGGCCAACCAGACCGCCTATGCCCGCCCCGCCGCCCACTACTACGAGGGCGGCGGCGTCGCGTCGCCGGGCGGCGGATTCCCCGGCGGCCCCGGCGGTGGGTTCCCCGGTGGTCCGGGAGGTCCCCCAGGATTCCCTCCCGGAAGTTCTTTCCCTCCCCCACCCGTCAGCACCCCCGCTCCCTAGAGCGCTTTCTGCCTACCCCTGAATGAGGGGCATATCTAGGAATGACGGGAGAGTGTAGGATGGGGTCTCTGTATGTAGTCCGCTTCGATTGTTGTCGAGACAATCTCAAGAAAGAAAGAATTAAATAGACTGTCTTTACCGACATGGTTATCATAGCCAGTTTTGCCTCCCACAATATGAGAAGTGTGAACCGTCAGAGTGTAGAGAAACCCAATATCTATATCCATAACCAGTAGCACTATTTGACTTCGTTTTGATCCCTACTTCCGGGGTAGTTTCAGTGATTCCTCGTTTTATCTCAAACAGCTGAGCAGCAATCCTCAAGCTTATTTCTTATCTGCTTGCCAAAGAGCCTATTAATGGCTTATATTCAAAGACAATTGGCGCTCATATTTAGGAGTATTTCAATATTTCTATGTCTGCCTCGTCAAGTCTACCCTTACGTTATACCCCCGTAATGGGAGAAGATAGTATTATACTTATTGCGACGTTGATAAGCAATCAGCTAGGCCACCATCTATCTAGATAGAATCAGAGAGTCCTCTTCTCCATAGAGATTCGGTTCGCCAATTTCTGGCTCAACTTTATCAAGGTTCAAAGTGTAGATTCGATTCCCTATCGATTTGTTCCAACGACACAGGATGGATGACATGCTCATTGATCCCCAGCTTGCGAATCGCCGCTGCGTGTGACTTGACCTCGGACGGATCCAACCTCCGGGTTGCCTGGACTGAAAGGGAGCGTTTGGTATGCAACTGGGAGACACGATCCCAGTTATCTAAGACCTCCGGCTTTAGCTCCAGATCCCAAGTACCACACCATTTAAGTGTGGCAGAGGTCAATGTCGCTCGGTATCGAAAGACACTAGCATACGCTTCATTCCGTTCCATATTTCCATCGTTTGGAGTTTCGGCATCTCGAGGGCGGCTACTCCTGCTTCTGCTAACATACTATTGATCGCCGAAGTATCGGCAGTGGCCTTCAGCAGTAGAGACGTCAAGGATAATGATGTGAGTTTGCTCCAGACAAAATGCGGTTCCCGCGCCTCGAAGAAATCCTTTGCGTTAATCATGTAAGAAACACAAACCTTTTCAAGCTGTCTACTCATCCAAGCTACAGCTCCGCTGACTGAGGGCTCAGGTGTCCTAACGAACTCCACGTCTTCTTTCAACTCTCCAGTAGACTCGTCGAAACAACGTATAGTGTTCCAGTTTTCGTTGAAGTCTTCGAAGATTGTTGAAGACTTCATGGTCTTGGGCAATGCAAACCATGATGTTCTTAAGCTGACTATGATAATCAGCAATCTTTGCTAGTTGTAGACCCCAATGATATGGGTTGCTGGGTCTTACTTACAGTGAGTCATAATATACGTTCTACCGTAATTTATGAACCTTCTCCATGGCTCGAAATTGATGTATTCAAGATTCGAGAGACACTTGACAATATTATTCAAACAGTACTCCAGATATGGGCGTCGTGATTGGCGCCGTATCACCAAGCCTTTGACAACTTCGACATTCGGGAGTGGACGGAGAGTTGTGGGGGCTTAACGAACTCAACCCTATCTATAACGGCTTCACTAGGATGTTTTGATCGGCGTCCGTGGGACCAGCCATGGTACGGGTCGTGGACTGAAGAGCGGTATTTCTCAGAAACTTCGTTCTCGAAGAGTTCTGAGCCGAAGTGTAGATATCCCTTGAAGACATGTTGCGAATCGCTAGGGGAATAGTGGCTAATTTCTAGGACCAATCCGTTGGCTAGGACTTGGTCTTTGCGCCAAGTACTGAGCATTTGAAGGAGTTTCCCAATCGACTCTGAGATAGCATTGGCGTCGGGGTCGCTGATTTCGTAGCCGTTTTCCACACAACTCGGGCAAGTGTATGTGCCTAGCTCAATACACAGCCAAATGTGTTCTACGAGGTTCCTTTGGCGGTGAAGGTACTGGTCAAATGCTTCGAGGCACGACTGCGACAAACTTCAAGCGACGGTACAACCTCTTTCGAAGAAAGTCTGCCATTCTTTGCAGACGGTCGTGTACGTAGCCAGGCCGCCTTTCGCGGAAATAATGGCCCTGTCACCTCGTCCAATGTAGCCGGATCCATCATTATCGCAGTCTTGAGCTAATATGTCGAAAACCTCCAACTGGACATCTCGCGTTAACTTCGACCACTGATGCGTGATCATTTGCGATCGTCTATTTGTAGGGTCCGGGTTGGAGAGGGTGTCTATGATGCAGTACTGGGAAGTCACCCTATCGGGAAATAGATGATTATTTCGCAGTGTCAGAGTTGTTTGTGATGGTTGTAGTGTGAGAGTGGTTGCTTGGAGAAGTAATGAAATGATGGTGCTTTGTGGAATAAGTGTTAGGGATAGATTACGACACGGTGATTCGACTACTTAGGCCACGCTGGGATACGCTCTTTCCTACCTAGGTACGTAAGTTACCTATCTGGTAGCTAGACGTCACTTGCTACTTCCCAGTTAGCTAATTGAATTGAAGCTAATGAGGTTTGATAGGAGGTACCTATTATATACTACCTTATTTACAGTATGCTAAAGGTATATTTTTCTTTTAGGCCAATGACAACATGTGATATGTGTAAATTGCGGATTATTCCAATCCATCTCAGATATCTGTCGAAGTTGGAAATAATAAAACAGGAGAAGGGATTAATGAAACCGAAGGTACCTACGTATCTCGGTACCTTCTCTTAAAAAAGGGGCCTGTTCGCAGAGCTGTGGAGTGCTCGTACCGTAGTTCTATCATGATACGCCATCATGGGCATCTTTGCAAGACTTTCGTAGGGCCACAGCCATAACCCCCTTTATGTAAAGAAACAAGATATATCCACCTACCTAAGTGCTTCCTTAGTTCTTAAGCAACACGTGCAGCTGGCACTTCAAATTGCTAACGGACGTTCTCTATCTATCTAGGAGGTAGCTTCTCTCCGGGTTGGTGTACTCCACCTCAAGTTCCCGCTTCATCCCGCGCTGTCTATCTATGCTTGTCAAGACTTCTACTCGGAGATCAATCTCGATCAAGGCATTCTCTAAAGCGTTACTACCCCGTCCTTAATTCTAAAGGCTCGCGATTTTTCGGTTGTCTAGAGATCGTCATTTTCAGATACGACTACACCCCAAGACAACGACGCAGCATAACGCGACGTGGGATGTTGGTATCAGGTTGCACTTGCGACATTCGAAATATATTCCACTACATGATTCGGTAGTTGCCTAACTAGCTAGTTAGGGTCAGACAGATCAATGTGAAAGCTGGACCCCTGACGAATGGTGGTAGGCCATAGCTTGGGACTGGCCTAAGCGGGATTCAAGATGGGGGCATTTTCGCAGTGGCTAAAGACGACAAGCCGTCCACACTCTATCATAGTTAGGCTCAGTATATGTTACTCATTCTAAGAACGGACGTGCAACGAATCAAAAAGGATGGGATCACAGGGTTAGTGAATATCGTCGGCGTAGCATAGAGGAGAGCAGAGCGGTGAAACGGACGAGTAAAACTACAGAGCTCTCTAATGATTTCGACGAAGCTCTACGAACGGAGCCCAATAGCTGATAGATTCGAATCAATATATATCGCAGGTGACGAGTCGACCCGACCTAACTATTATATTCATAACTAATGGAATCCATTTCAGAGAAGATATGGTCAACCCACGTTTGGGTAACCAGGGGTGTGACTTCGTAAGTAAAAATGATCATATGGTCATCATGCTACGTCCGTGTAGCCTCTCGAGTGCTACACTAGAGTCGAAAGCACCCACAAAGTTGCATTAGCAAAAGGATTCCCATCAGGTCCTTACAGAAACTAGCGGTAACGGCAAACCATCAGGGGTTTTAATATACCCCAACCACATTATTATAGGAGGTCTCTCCCATCTTCACATTAGGCGAGCCGTATCTGATGTCAACGATGAAAAGGTGGAGGCATGAGATGGCCATAGCTTAGGTACTTCTTTGATGAAGAAGTTCGTCTATTATATGTTTACTTTGATATGGAATCGATAAATCCCATCGTACACCGACTTTATACACGAGAAATAAGAGGTTCGGTTCTATTCAGCTGGATTAGGTACGCCCACATTGCTCCCTTCAATACCTACCAAATAGTACACCGCTTCAACTGGATAGGGGTACAGGAACTGGCGGAGAACAGAAGCACGCCACATTCACATTGCAACAATCTACGAAGAATCATTGATAGTCGGGTTTGCTTTACTTCAAGGTTACCTGAAAGCGTCGATGAGATACTAAACGAAGATCTAACAGAACACGCCGAAGAATATCGGATCAACTAGCGGGATTTCGGGGCCCACACCGATGAGATGCTGTTGAGCCTTTTTTCTTGGCTTCCCCGTTGTGTTCCCGACGGGATCTCGGCGAATGAGCCAGAGGTGCAACCCCCATGGAAGTGATTGGAAACAATCGGAGACCAACGTCTAGCTGGCCCTGCTTATCTTTGCGCCTCTGGCTGTGCTACGTTGCAGTGATTGTCATATTAATTGTTTCGATTTAAATAATGCCCGTCGGCAAGCTCCTCAAGCCCCTCATCCACTTACAATCGTTGAAATCGGTGACGCCTCCGCCGTATGATTACGTGGTCCATTGTGCCCTAGGGCTAGGCTGTGATGATAACGACTAAAGAAGCCTCTCAAGCCAAATTGTTAATTAGTATCACATGTATTCTGTAGGCTATAACAGAAGTTGGAGTTGGAGTTGGAGTTGGAGTTAGAAGGCCTATGCTCAGTCAGCAAGTTTCAGTCTAAGGATCGGAAGACTCGGAGAAGTCTAGAGCACGCCAATATCCGAGACACTCTACATTTCCATAAGCCAATAGACGCTTTTGTGCGCAGTTTGGAACGCGCATATCCCCAACACAGCGATCAAGAAATGTGGTTAGCTATCACCAACAATCATTTCTGCAAGCGCCTGGAGGAGTAGTTTATATCTATGGATGTCGATACGACGTAGCGACTCAAGGTCAATAATTGCGATGTCATCATCGCGCTACTACGTACCTACATGGACCGCTTGACCCTGGTTGGCCAGCTGTGATGGTGGGTCAATTCGTTTATGCACGAGGCAAGACAAGCTTTTTTAAGGCGTCCAGCGCGACAAGCTTTTGGTCTGGGCCGGCCTGTCTTAGCACAAAGCTAAAAGTCGACGACAGCACTTCGCTTGTACCGTGTACGCCGGACCTCAACTGGGGAAGTGTCACGATGACAGCATGACATGAAGTACCGAGTACGTTGTGATGGTTAAGGCTTTCTGGCTGCTTATGATGCGCTAATAATGGTCGAATTGGGGATGGAGTCCCTTAACGTGATTAGGTTACAGCTGAACTCGGTCTCTCATTGCGAGTCCCACAACGCCCAAATTTATTGAGCCAACCTCGAAGGAGTGGTAAAGATATCCGGCAGCCCGACGGACGGGGGTTGACAGGGGGTTGAATCGAAGTGACGCTGATCAGGATTCCCCACGCTTTATTGTGTGCTTCCCTTTCGCCTCCAAGTTGTTTTAATATTGCTGTGATATTATCAAACACACATATATCATGTTAAATCATACCAGTAAGTTAGTCAGTTCGCGTCTTGGCGAAGCTCTTTGTCCTGAACCCTTCTTGCTGAACTCACGAGAGACCTAGAACCTAGCAGCCCTAGGCCTGGGCGGATGAATACCTGGCTTGTATGCATACATCATTTCGCTACATCGCCCCAGTCAAGACCCTAAGTCTGTGCGCTATGGAGCACACTAGCACCGCTACGCAGCGTCCTAACCTGTTCAGGTACTGTATGTCTTGCACCTTACCTAATGAAGTACCTCCTGTATCTCCGTATCTGCGTCTCAGGCGTATCACACAGCTACCTGCACCACTGGACTTGAGGTCTGGCAATGTACGGCAGGCACATCAAATCAAATGGGTCCTGTGTACACCTGATGCGACAAGGCAATTGTATTGCATTTGTGAGCTTTCGCTTCCCCTTCCCCTTCCCCTTCCCATCCTCAGCTGATATGACGGGGTCTCCCCCCTTCCCCCATCCCTGCCTCCTATTCCCTGGCCCCTATTGTCTCTTTTCTCTCCCCCAAATCCAACCCCCAAACTTGCCAAGAACAACATTTTCATCGCTTCTCTGCCTGCTCCCTACGCCAAATTTTATCGCTGTCAATTATCCCTTTCGCGTCTCGTCACGTTCCTGAGAATCTGTTTCTCTTTCGCTGTTGCCGTCGACCGTAATGTCTCAACGATCACTTGAATAGTAATGATTACAAGAGCATGTGTATGTCTTGGCTCCCTTTTAGATTCTCTCGCTCCAGTAGTTGTCCTTCTACTGGCCCTGTTTTTCCCCGCTGCCGAGAGCTGTTTGTTATTGCGATTGATCTTCTTGGCACCGGCCGAGCCTTTCTTAGAGTCCCTTGGCAGCGGCCAGCTGACGTTTATTTTACAGCACTCCAAGCCGTCCGGAATGTCGTGTATGTCGCCAAGAAAGCTTTTTTTTTCTCTTCCATCCTGATGGGCACTGCCAAGCAGGTACTGGACATTCAAGAAAAGCTTAATGACCTTGGTGGTTGTTGGTTGGCTGGGCGGCTGATTCATTAAAATGCTTGATTAATCGACTGGTGATGGCGATGAGACTCGTGGTGCTCATGCGTTGCTGGTGCATTCGCGATCGCTGCATCGCTTTGCATTGTGCGACGTAACATTACGCAAAAGTGCACCCTTCGATCTCATCGTTGCCTCGATTCCAGCCGTCTGTCATCACAGCCAAGCATCATCACCATTGTCATCGACCTAATTAATTAAGCCTGACTCGTGTAAACAATCAGGTCGTTGGCGGCTGCATGCTGATACTCGAGTAGATTGTTATTCAGCAATCCCAGCTGGTCGGATGGCCATTCGGTCCCCAGCACTATTCTCAGAAACATCACTGCATTATCTGTATGTGTTGAGCCTTCGAGGATAAGAGATATTTCAGTCTTCACTCACTCACACATACCTATCACAGAGCCAGATAGCATATTCCGAAGATATACTTGTAAACATCACCACTCTCTCAACTACGTCAGTATCGACGGCAAACGGCGTTGTTCAAGGTCTATTATATGTGCCTGACCTTGCCGACGATGATCCATGCCAGAATCTGTCAGCACCCTACATCCCGCAGAATGCTACACGGCAAGTAAATCTGCCAACTACGAATTATAATCTCATCGCTCTCGCACCATGGATCAACGCCAATTGCACCCTCGCATTTCTTGCTTCAGCCAAGTTAGATCCTATCCGAGCCATGCTAGTCTATCTTCCAGATGGCGATACCAACCAGCCTCCAGCCGTCGACGACGAAGCCTGGGACTTGGGAGATGGGGGAGCTTGGAAGGCAACGAATCGTTATCCCGTCTACGCAATCCCTAGCACCTCTGGGAAGCAGATGATGCGGCAGCTTAGCCTCTATTCTGGCGATCTATCCCAAGTTCCTTTCAGCAATCAGATTATGTCGACGTACTCTCCAAACCCAGCAGATTACGTACGCGTATGGACGGAGTTGACGGTTGTTACCATATCAACAACACTCCCGCTCTGGGCCTTCATTCTGATAATTCTTGGCGTAATCGTGGTCGTCATTGGCAGTACCTCATTACTGATGCATTTGGTCCAGAATCGTCGCCGCGCCGCACTACGCCGACGAGTTATGCGCGGTGAAGTGAATTTAGAGGCATTAGGTATCAAGCGACTAACGGTACCCTTTGACCATATTCAAACATTTCCATTATTTACCTATAATTACGATCCGCCACTAGCATCACCTTCGTCGACAAAATTCCCGCAGAAGAATGGACGAAGGTCATCCGAAGCCAGTGGGGTAGCTATCAACGTCCGAAGCAGCACGAGAAACGAGAAAAATGATTCAGCCATCGACTATCAACCCGCATGCATCATCTGCTTGGAAGACTTCGAATCTAGGAAGACGATCATCCGTGAACTACCTTGCGGTCACATTTATCACCCCGAATGTATTGATGAATTCTTAAGCCATCTCAGCTCATTATGTCCTTCTTGCAAAGCATCGATGCTTCCCGTCGGTTACTGTCCCCAGATCACCAACTCCATGGTACGGAGAGAATTCGGTACCCGGAGATTGAGGTCGCGGGGTGCTGTAATACACGTTGACGTCGAGAGGGGCCGCCGTAGGTTATCGTCCTGGAGCAGTTCTATGAAGAAACACATATGTCCTCTGTCATCTCCGAAACCTGAAGAAGCTGTAGACTTGCAAGAGCAGCCAAGAGGAGGTAGGCCAAGTACTGTAGGGACGACACGAGATCGCATGCAGGACCTTGTAGTACCTGTAGACGAGACTAACAGCGATGACGGGCGGCCTCCATGTAAGTCTTCTAACTCTATTAACGAAGCAGAACGTATTAACAGATCACAGGGAAACGTACAGCTCTCAAAGTCTTTCCGGGGTTTAGATAAGAATTTGTCCCTTAGGATTAAGTTTTATGTCTCGACGGATTGCGGCATCATTCAGCATTGTTTTGGCGTTCTTGAACTGGAAAGCATACTTATTTGGGTCAACTGTAGCCTATTGGAGGCGTTCACAAGGGATTTTATCTTCAAGAGGTTTAGGTCATTTATTGACGCTGGTGGCCTCGGTATATTAGGGAAACGGAACTGCATATGAAGACTGCATGGACATACCCAGATTCGACGAGATCAACACTTCTCGGGATTCAAAAAAGAATCACCATTTGACACATGGCACTTTTGCTTGTATTATGCGTGCATGTAGATGCTCGCGTGTGCAAACCAACCCCCCGAAATACACGTTCGGTGAGTTGTGAAAATGGCCCGTGCGCATAGCCTATCATACGTGCATCTGCCTCGGTAAGCAGTGATCCACTAAGTTCCAGTTTCGAACGAAGGCTCCCACAGCCAGCGGTGATTACGCAAACAAGCGTAGAAACTTAGCTGCTATCGGAAGCTACCGCATCTCATAAGTAAAGTTAGGTGCTCGTCGCCTCACAATGAGAAGACTGGTCGCCGCGTCGAAATGAGTACGCGGGCACCATGTGCCTCGAAGACGGTACCGACGACCCGTCGCCACTGCTGACCGCGGAAAATACAGCGCAATCGGATCTTGAGCACAAGCTCCTACTTCCGGATTCAGCCACAACAGAACACAGCTCTAGACAGGATTCACCGCTGATAATCTGCTTCCACGGCTCGGGCGAGTCTTGCTCACCTTCATGGGACGCGCTGGCCCACAGCCTCGCCGCACCGCCCCTCTGCCTCCGCGTCCTGCTCTTCGAGCGCGGCCCGAGTAACCCGAGGCCCGCGCAGGCTACTGCTGAGCTGGCGGATTACTTGCTGAGAGAGGGGCTCGCGGGGCCGTATGTGCTGGTTGCGCACTCGTATGGCGGTGCATTCGCGCGCTTGTTTCTGGAGGATGAGGAGTTGGGGCGCCAGGTTGTGGGTGTAGTGCTTGTGGAGACGGGGCAGGAGGGCGGGCTTGATGCTGAGGTTGAGGAGGGCCAGTATCGCCGCCGGATACTGGGGTCCCGGCCGCTGAGCGTGGTGCGTGGGAATTCGCTGATGCGGATGCGCGAGGAGCTTGCGGCTGCTGAGGCGAACTTGTCGTCGGGAGAGGGTAATGGGCAGAAGAGGGAGGGGTTGAGGACGCGCAGGCAGATGCTGAGGGTGTGGGATGAGGCGGACGAGGCGCTGAAGAAGAGGCAGTTGGACCTTGCGGCGGAGATGGGCAGGAAGAGGTATGTCCATGTGCCGGATTGCGGACACCATGTCGTGAGGGATCGCCCGGATGTGGTGGTTGCGGAGGTCGCGTGGGTACTAGAGAATATAGGGGCCGGCGATGATGATGGAGTGGGGCAGGAGGTGGAAGGAGGTGAGGGCCATGAGGACGAGAGGGGAGAGCGGGAAAGGGGAAGAAGGAGGCGTGTCTGGGAATGGTTTGTTAGGGTGTTCAACAGATTTGGTAAGATAAGGAGATGATGCTGGGTGGCGCTTCGTTACGATATCCCAGTATCGTGAAGCCCAGGACATTAGATACACTCTACATGGATGCCTCTGTACCTTCTACTGAATCGTGCGTAATAAAATTGTCAAGACACCCTCGCCCCTTGCTTGTACATATATGCTCTAGGTATTTGCCTTCAATATCAGCAATGCCATTACTAATTTGACTTAGGTATATAGTTTTATTGCCGGTTATCTGCTGTGTGGTATTCTGACGAGGTAGCGTTATGATGTTAAGATGAAGTCTAGTTCCCAGTAAGTTTCAGACGCCTTCTATCTAGGATACCTTTAAAAGGCATATTGCTGATTTGTTAAGTTTGTAAGTTTGGAGACTCCTCTCTGTCAACGACTTTAAGTATATAAGATAAGCTACTTACTACGAAAGCATTTACTTAGGTACCTACGGAACTTAGAGCTATACTTCATGAAAATTGCTCATGGAGATGCCTGTAACTATTTACAAGACGCAGATGAGAGCGCCGTATATCGAAAAGTGAGTCGTTCAAGATTCGGTAATACGTATCAAGACTACCTAGGTCATATTCACTCCCAAGTAGCTATGAGGAGGTAGGAGTAACCCTAACACTTTCCCCTACTCCTTACTTTTGGCCTCCTCATATCGCCACTCACAGGCTATGATGGTTCAGAAGCAAAGACACATACCGTCTCTAGAAAGAACGAAGTTGCTGTCGTTTATGATAGCGAGGGATTCAAGTTGGAGAGCAATAAGGAACCGATGTATTGTGAGCGACTACCTGCCATACCCTCACGTCCCAAAAGACGGTTGCAATCGATAATCGTAACAATTGGGCAACAATGGTACACATAATAGACAAATATCTCGTGTCTTCGAGGTGGGTCGTAAAGCTCGTTATACTCCAATGCGATCCAACAGCCTTTTGTGGCTGATGTTGCTCAAAGGGTGGTTCGACGTGAAGCCAGGAAACTACCTAGAGAAGCACGAGTTCACAACACCTTTGGCTAATTTGGCCGGCATGTTGACTTTAAAATGCTATAGATAATTATTGAGTTGGATGAATTCATACACTAATAAATCTTTCGTATTGTAGTGTGGAAGACTGGGGCATGATGTACCGTCCCTTTGGGAGATGGGGAAAGCAAGTGACAGTCGGAAGGTAGGTGGTATGAAATGAGTTAATAGATGTGGTTTCAGCTTGTGGTATGTGACTTGGTTGATGATACTTGTGCTATGCATCTTCACTGGGTAATCTTGACGTGAAGTTTATGACATGATAAACTCACCTACGATATCTAGCTGTCTAGGTAGTCGGAGACAACTGCACCACGGGCATTGTTGCAAGTCGGCATAGTCACGCACCATATTTCTAGGAAAGCTTCCCGAACAACAAATTCGGTGTTATCAACTACCAAGGATCACATCTAGGATGGCCCGGATTAGTCCTTGACTCCATTAGTAAATAGTCTATCTTAGGTGAATAGGAGATAGATGCATTGAAGTTGATGACTTACTTGTAAAGAAGCTTTGCACGTGTCACACGTAGAGTTAAGCATCCATGGATGTACCTGACTAAGCGATGTTAGTACGAGCTTGGCGTTCCAACAAAAGCCAATTAGCGGCGGGTAGGGGTCTTAGGTACAGTGCCGAACAGCCGGGAACGCAAAACTATGGGTCCTTTAGGGGACCAAAGTACACAGTAAATGTTTCCCATCCCAGTCGACGCCAAGAGAGACTTTCAATTCCTGACAGCTATTTTTGTTAATATCTGTTTCACTAATGCAGTTTGCGCGCCGCCTTGTCAGATCCAATTAACGGTCATCTGGCATCAGCAGCTTTTCTTGGCGGTTGGTAATGTATCATTATTATCCATACCAGTCAACGGGGCGAGAGACATCTACCATCTCTCCATGTTTATTGAAAGCGTGGAATGGCAGATTCGGCAACAACCTCCCCACGCCATGATCGCCATATTTCGTCGAAAGACACGCATCCTTGCCTCATTAATTGTAGTACTTGTCTTGTATCTCCTACTCGGCCTTATCCCCGAACGTCGCGACACCCTCTTCGGTTTCACTTATGTTAGGACGAGCTACGACTGGTCCAAGCAGCCATTCAGATATCCTATATCAGATTATACGCCCCTCCCAACAAGTCGACCTCTCCCGTTACCTAAAGTCCAGTATGCATTCACTACCGATACGAGCTCCGAAGGCGCCGCGAGGGAGGAAGTCTTAGGAAGCCGGCGCGCCGAGGTGAAAGACGCATTTATCAAGAGTTGGACAAGCTATAAGAACGTCGGGTTTGGTTACGATGAGCTTATGCCGGTGTCCGGGAAAGGGAGGGATGCACCGGGGTTCGGCGGATGGGGTGCCACGCTCGTCGATTCCCTCTCGACGCTTTGGATTATGGATCTCAAGGACGATTTTTACGAGGCTGCCGCCGCCGCCGTCACTATTGATTGGGCTGACACGAGGGATACTTCCTGCAATTTTTTCGAAACAACTATTCGACACCTGGGCGGGCTCTTGGGTGCGTACGACTTAAGTTTAGAGACAGCACTGCTTGAGAAAGCCATTGAACTCGGCGATATGCTATATATGGCATACGACACACCGAATCATATGCCCGGGTTCTGGTTAGACTTCGACGACGCCAAGAATGGCGAACAAGTAGCCGGGAACCATGAGCCGTCAGCCTCCGTCACATCATCGTCGCTCGAATTTACGAGACTTGCGCAGCTTACTGGAGATGACAAATACTACGACGCAATAAATAGGGTGACATTGGTCTTAGACGAATGGCAAAACAAAACTGCGTTGCCCGGCATGTGGCCGACCTTCTTCGACTTTGCCCAATTGCAACTAAACAGCGATAGCAGCTTTACGCTCGGCGCCCTGGCTGATAGTTTATATGAATACCTACCAAAGACATTCGCCCTCCTCGGTGGGCTCGAACCCGTATACGAAAAACTATATCGTGGCGCGATGGACGTTGTCATACAGAACTTATTATTCCGACCCAAGACGCCGAACCAGGATGACATACTCTTCTCCGGAAATGTATATGTCTCCTCAGATACGGGGCCCCATTTAACCGCGGAAGGACAACACCTCGCATGTTTCGTAGGAGGAATGTTCGGGCTCGGGGGTAAACTGTTCAACATACCCGAGCATCTCGAGATCGGTGAGAAGATTACTCGGGGTTGCGTATGGGCCTATGATGCGATGCCTACTGGTATCATGCCCGAGATCTTTAATCTTTTCAAGTGCCCCACCTTAGATCCGTGCCCTTGGGACGAGGATGAGTGGCAAAATGAGGCTAATACGCACCTAACGAGGGGTTTCAAGAATGCGCGTGATCCGCGCTACCTTCTAAGGCCGGAGGCTGTCGAGAGCGTATTCCTGATGTACCGCATGACTGGTAACCCAGAGTATCAAGACATGGCATGGAGGATGTTCCAGGCAATCCGAAATGCAACCGAGACAGACCTAGCGTTTTCTTCAATTCAATCCGTCAGAGATATCGATACCGTGAAGACGGATTCTATGGAGGTACGTTCTAGTAGTATCCTACTAGATTCCGAGCATTGACTGACGGCTTCATAGAGTTTCTGGTTAGCCGAAACACTCAGATATCTCTACTTGATATTCTCCTCACCTGATCTTATCAACTTGGACGAATACGTCTTGAACACGGAAGCACATCCCTTGAAACGACCTCGATGAACGACGGGTGTGATGTTACCGAAGCATGCCGCCGCCGCCGCTGGACTGCGCGGGATATGTATGCATATACGGCCTAAGACTGACGTGATCTGAAAGGTTTTGTCTACAGACCGATATATCAGGCGTCGTCCATACTACCTGCTGATAGCTTTCGGGAACGGCGCTCACGAATAACACCTACGGCCATGCGAGGCTATGATATTACGCCGAGAAGGGCACCATTAAATGTCGAACTCTGCTATTTCGAGGTGGCATGTGATTAATGACAGATGACCACATATAGAGGGAGGCGTTAATAAGGATAGACCATACTAATGATACGATAGACTTAATGATAATAATGTCAACGAAGTTCTAGATATGGGCTATCTTGCTTAGAAATAGATGATATTAACCCGACGGTTCAGCTTACTCCGTTTACCCGGTTGTGAAACTTTTGACCGCTTCGAGGCTGAGGGGCGAGAACATTTCAGTCAAATAATAATGGCTACTGGCTCAACGCCGTACTCTACATGTAGCACTAGGTTTCAACCCCCACGGTACCACCTAATATCAAGTGGCGAAAATATACTCGCTGCTTCTCTCGTACACATCCTCACACCTTTTTATGTACGTGGTATTTCGCTTCTTTCTGGCGAGATGCTTCCATTGAGGCCTGAGGAATGCGTCGTATCTGCAAGGACATGGACATACGAACTGATGCGATTTCTGAAGCTGTCGATTTCCAGGTGACTCACCTGATGCCCAAAAAGCATAGCATACCTAGGTCAGGGAGAAATTGAGATTACCTGCATAACCTACCATGTAGATAGGTACATATTACAGGATTATAAAAAAGACCAATGGGCGATAGGTATCGGTACATACCTACCTAAGGTATGTTCGCCTAGCCTTAACCCCTGATTGCCTTGAGTTCGTCCCAGGAAGTCGGTTACAGATGCACTAAACACGTTCTACCGTTGAACGGCGTGGGTTTAATGTGGAGTCTGTGCTATACTTAGGCGTAGGGCAGATGTGAATGTGGCACCTGCTCGAGATGTTTTAGTGCTCTACCAAGCTGTAAGTTTACTAGGAGACACCTGGGATAGGTGAGGTACACAGCTACTCGTCTTCTTCTAAACTCAAACTTGACGTATTGCAAAACAACTTCGAAGAGCAGAATGTTTAATAAGGCTATTTTACCAAGTAACACAAATATGCCTTGTTCTTCTATGATATTAGACCGGATGAATCTCGAGCCATCGACTGCGCGCGACAATTCAAGCAAGCACTGGTTTGCACTGCCACCTTGCTGCATACCTAGGTATTATGCACATGGCGGCAAGTGATGTTTGCCAACCGAGGCATGCTCGCGAGCTTTCAACGACTCCATTTGTGTCTGTCTCGACTCGGACGGAACGGGAGGCCTATTGTCCTCGGGCTCCAACCGGTATAGAAGATACATGATTTCGAAAGACGGACGGGACGGAAAGGACATGCTGCGCCCCATTGCGAACATCTGCATGCGACCGCCGCTAGGATCGCCGTCATAGTCACGATCGTGGCCATGCTGTTTTGATCAAACACTGCAAACACTGCAACACCAATGGATTGGGCGATTGAAGTCCACACAGGCGAACTACTGTTACGGAGTCTTGATATGCACTGCTGACAAAAGCATTGTGTCTAGGTATGATACGTGCCTACGATACCAACTTGCTGTGCTATCGCAGTTGAGATTATGGTTTGGTTTCAAACGGGGGTTTGTGGCTGGGCAATCGCTGTTATGATATAGCTAAGACATAGCTCGATCTACTCTGCTCGAGTCAAGGCCTACGAGTCCCTGGAACCCTACGATCCTATTACTTGACCAATGCTTCCGCGAGTATTGAGTAGAAAACATCCCTAATTGTTGGGCAATGGGCGAGCTTACAACCCTGCCGCCTCGTGTAGTCGTTTGGATAGAACTACCTAGGTATATTCCGCCCTTCTCAACTTATTAGTCCCGGCGTTGAAGACGGGCGTTCATCCCTTTTTTTTCCAACGTCATTGATACATGCCGTTTTTTATGAGGCTGCAATCCTGCCCAATCGGAAGACGCCAGCATTCAGCAGCTATGCCCGATCCGAATCCTCCGGTGATGCCACACGGCCTGACCCTTCACCACCCCCTGTTACTCATGGCTGAGCTTTCACACGCCAAGCCTTTTGGTAGTTCAGAGGCCTATTATCAGGTCTTTCGATGGCAGTTCCAGCTCTTCGGACGAACTGGTCAAGAATCATCTCGATTTAGACTAAGATTGGGTTCGTCGTGGGTTGATGGCGCAATGCATAAGATCTTGATCACGGGCGTACTGGGGATCAAACAAAATCTCCTCACTGGCAGAAAACAGTGACTGTCTTGACTGCGCTTGACGCCCAATGACTTGAGGGGTTTACCTAGCCTGTCCATTATATACTCGTACAAGAACATAAGCCACGACGCCTAAGGTACGACCCCGCTTCTGCTCATTGTAACCAACTGCCTACCTACATATAGGTATATACCAGGACAATAGAGGTATTGACACCAGAACAAACCCGTGTTTGCCATTTGACATCTGGCGTATAACGGTAATATCACCACCGGTCAGGGCAATAATAGCTTTTCCTTCCTTGCACCTCCGGCGACTTTCGAGAGTGGCTCTCGGGTGGTGTGGCTACGCTCTGCTTACAGTTTACAACTGTCAGGACATTCGTAGGACAACGATCTCCATCGCCAGCATGTCGCCAATTTCACAGCAATAGGACAATCTCTTTAAAATACGATTCGTAACCCATTCCCGTTGTTTCTTCTCTTTCTACGATGGCACCATTCTCATCGAAGACACACTACGAAAGCTCGATAGTCTGGTGTCCCTAGAACCTGGATACGATACCCCACCGCTCGTCATCTTCGATCCTTTCGTCACAGCTACCTACCCGACGACGCCAAGACACAACCCTCAGAGAGTTACACCATGAACAATCACCGCAGATCAACAAGACCGCCGAGGTCTTTCGACCGCAGCTCTGATGCTGCCGGGTTGGGTGAAATCTATTTGCTCCTTGTCCTTTGCGCGTTCCTCGATTCTTTGGGCGCAAATGCGAACGTGTTAGATGGTAGGCATAGAATCCAACATGCTACTAGTCATTAGAGACAGTTAGCTGACGAGCTTATTAGATGCAGTCGCGACGCCCGATCTTCCATTCTACAATCTCGCTTTACGACATAATCAACTCTTACAGAATCAACAAGGCCCTTGGAATTCTAGTCTAGTGTCAACCCCCCGCGACAAAGAATGCCAACTACAATGGCAATTACTACGATGGTTCATCCAGAAGATTGATGCTTATTATCAGGAGCTCCAGAAATGCCTCGGTCAAGACATACCAGCCGACTTGAGGGCCTGGTTGGCAAAGTATCGCCGGTCGAAGGACATCAGAAAAGCTGGCTTACGCACTCTCGGAGATATCTCGCAGAAGAATACCCCCGTCGAGTTTGATGAGATCCTATGCGCCATAATTGTTCTACGTGCTATCTTCGACTTCACCTCCAAAAGAAATCCATTCGAAGGAGGTGTCGAGACTGCATTCGCTAAATGGAGAGACATGAGGCCATGGACTCAGACTAATCGAGAGACACTCGATGTGGTTCTCAAACAACTAGCAAGGTCGGACAGCTCATCCTTGGGGGACGCCCGACCAGCTTGGCCTCGTGACCTCTCCGGATCGCCGGTTTTAGGGACGGGAAGTAGATTCACCAATCCTGGTTATTATCCGCCAGTCGTCAACGAAAATTCCTTGTCCGATACGCCTACATATGGGCCTTCGAACTACTCCATGGGCATGAACCTATTTGCGTCACCTTTGAACCTCGGATTTATCCCTGATGCGGCTGGATACTCGACACTCCATTCCCAGACCCAAGCTCAAACTCAACGGTCAAGTCCTTATACTCCATGCGGACCTGAAAGCTTTGTATCTTTTCCCATAATAAGCGACCTGGTGGGATATCCTCAGACGCCTGACCCCAGTCAACTATATGGATCTTCTCAGTCTTATCACCAACCTGAGACCCAAGCAGTCGAACTAAATCAATCAATCCCTTTCGTTATCTTCATGAAATTTCTAGAAGGTAGGAATATATCGTGCAATCGTCACGTAATGATGCTTACAAGCTATCAGACTTCATGCAACTCGGCGACTTGCTTCCCCTTTTCTCTCGCACGGGTGCGAATTCGATCCATTGGAGCGACCTACCTGCTACACACAACGCTCGAGCTGCTGCAACCGAGGTTTTGATGGATGCCGAACGCTCCCTATTCAGCCCGCTTGAGAATTCGCTGTCAACACAGGACCCATTGATACAAGCAATTATTCCGACTACGCGGTCGTTAGCGTCACTTGGAGGACTATCCTCATTGACAAGCATGACCGATTACATGATCCATCTAAGCATGGTAAGTAGTGGTGGTTGTCCATAGGCCCTGCTTACCGTTGACTGATCCAACGCAGTACTTACTACCGACCTCTCAATCCTGTCGTGACTTCGCTCGGACCGTATTGCACACCTGCCCTGGAGCCTCACCGGTAGATGAGCCTAGTACGTTGATGGGGCCCAGGAGCCAGGCCCAGAATCCAAACGAGATCCTTGAACAACGCTTAGATCAGATAGAAAGAGACTTCCATGGAACATATTACCCATCACATCTTCTTCAACCACGGGTTCCTCGTTCAAGGAGCTACCGAACGGACCAACTCAAACCACCTACAATACCCTCGTATGCTAGTAGAAGTCAGCTCACGCCGTCCATCGTCGACTCGTCAGAAAGCAACTGGCAAAGCGCCCTGGATAATAGCCCTGGGACGTCTACAACATACGAACGGTACATTAACTCCCCAAATGTTGACCTTAGTGCCTCTTTAACAGGATATAGAAACACCAACCCGACCCCCTCTATATCTAGTACCCTTCATTGCGAGGATTGTGGCAAAGTCTATACTGGCAAGCACGCTAGCTCACATCTATCGCGACACAAGCGATCCCATCGAGAAGCAGAAAGGGGATTTAAATGCCCCTATTGCGACAAGGTTTTTAATCATACGCGCACCGACAATATCCGGACGCACTGCCGGAGTGTCCACGGACAAGAGCTGCCTGGGAACGGGAGGGAGTTCTGGGCATCCCGATCATCTGTACAGCCTGGGCCTTGGAGCAACTAGTCCCCGCCGCTTTGAGGCTCCTATACCATCCTACCCTATCGCATCGCACACCCACACGCAAATACACATACGCAACCTATTACATTTAAAGCACACCTACACAACATACGATGGGCACTACATCTAACAAGACCTCTCTCGATATCACATACCGAATCATTGACACTTGACGACTATATTATACTCTTGTATGAGCTTGATGACGAATACCCCTGGTTATTGTTCACAGTTGGCTTTTGGTTTCTGCTCTTGATTCCCCATGATTATACTATACCTTGTTTATTCTTTCCATCGGGCGTTTGTATCATAAAAGGCTGAGCTTTCGGATTGCATCACAGGCCTAAAATAGGGCAGGACACACAGCACTGGCTTATTAATGAAGCAAAGAGTTGGAACTCTTGCGCGATTATGCAGACACATATTTTAGTCTACACCTACGGTTTCTCTGGATCCTTTTCGTCGGAATACTTGGCTGGTAGCGATCGATAAAAGTTTTTTTCAGTTTTGTCAACCTACGCAAATCCACTCTCCCCGTGTATGTAGAATACCCCTACCACAGGGTCACATTAGTTCATAGAGTGATGGTCTTTGCATCGGGAGGTCCATCGTCTTGCAACTATTGTGCTGCCGTCTATTTCTTCATGGAGTCCTTATTGTAAATATCCCGAACCTGTACTTGATCTTCGGACTCCAGCCTAGTAATTGCCATCATGTTATGATTTACCTCCAAAACTTTTGAGATTTATGCCTTGAATCCGCGTAGAAAAGAAACCATACCCGCACTCTCTGAGAAGATATCGTTAAATCTACTTCGTACCATCTCACTTACTCATCCTCCTCCTCCCCATCACTAACCTCATTTTGCCGAAAAATCACCTTCTCGCAGAGCTGGAGGCACTTGCGCACAGGCAGCCCAACCACATTATCCACGGCCCCATCCACCTTCTCGACAAGCAGCGCGCCTCCAAGACCCTGAACAGCGTACCCCCCAGCCTTATCCACACCCTCGCGCGTGCGCACATACGCGGCGATCACGTCATCGGGCAGACCGTCCCCTTCGCGCGCGAACAACACCTTGGTCTCTTCGACGTGCGCCGCCACCGCGTACCCGGGGTGCTGGGCGTCGGCGCGCGGCGCGACGCAGCACACGGCCGTCAGCACGCGGTGGGCGCGCGTGTCGCGCAGGTGCCGCAGCATCTTGACGTGCGCCGCCTCCGACGCGGGTTTCTCGAGGACCAAGCCGTCGCGCGTCACGATCACCGTGTCCGCCGCAATCACCAGGTCTGGGTCTTTGCGCTTTCGGTCCTCGGCCGGGTCTGCGCGCGCTCGGGGGTCTGTTTTCGCGCTGGAGGATGGGGGAGGAGGAGGAGGAGGAGGGGGCAGGGGCTCGGATTGCTTGGCGGCGGCCTCTTCGATGAGCGCGGCGTATACGTCGAGGGCTTTCTGCTGCGCGGTTGCTGATACGTACTCCCACGGCCCTAGGTCCGCTTTGGATAGGTCCTCCGGCTTGGTGCTGGGCCGTACTTCGAGGTTTGGTAGGCCTAGTTGGGATAGCAAGGCCCGCCGGCGTGGCGACGCGGAGGCGAGGACCACGCGATGCGTCCGCATGTATTTTAAGATGGGCAGGTCGAGGAGGGCGCCTGGAGGCGGGAGTGATCGCCGGCCGGCTTGCGGAGGCGCCGGCGGCTTTTCTCGGATCGGTAGGCTTTGCCCGTGCTCGTGGGCCACCGCCTCGTAGTCTGGTGGCGGGTCGGACGGCGTGGGTTGGGGAAGCGGTTGCTTCTTGTCGTCCATTGTGGGATGGGTCGGAGCTGTAAGCAGGGGAGAGAAAGGGGTAGTAACGGAATTGCACTTCTCAGCGCAGTGGAGGTAGGGTACCTAGGTAGTTAATACAGCTATATACCTAGAAGTCGAATTGACGCTATCTCGACATATAAAATCTGGAGGAGTTAAGGGACCAGAGGTTCGACGAGATTGGTGGATCTCGAATGCAGGTCCAGGAAAGCTTACGTCACAAGCTCGTCGCGGGAGGGGTACGTATTCTTCCTCGTGGCTCAGGTGAGGCTGGAACTAAAGGTCTCAATTGATAGACAGGGGTGCCGTCATGTTTCTAATGGTGGGGCCAGTGTCACATGCGCGTCCTGAGATGAGATGTCATTTGTAAGTCTCAACTCAGATCTTATTATTAGATACATCATTTTCAGTCGCAACCTAAGTATATCGCGACATCGCGAACAGTTCGATACTTTGGACAGCGCTTTCCTATTCCGATTACCTGGAAGATGGGCGCACCAGAGAACTCAACTCTCAATAACCACAGACCAGCATCTCGTTCCGTCTATCAGCACTTGTCTCATGTCTTCAGATACCTGGCTTAGACATTATACGAGTCGAGTCTGTTGGGATCACGACTAGCTGAAAGTACCACGATAAGAAAAATAGCAAATAAAGCAATTCCATATCGACATAGCTCTCTTAGGACTAGTACCCTCGTTCTAAGCGAAGAGTCCTCGATCCTTTGAATATGTCAGAGCCACGGTCTAGATCTCCCCAAGATGGCGAGAACGGCCAGCCCGCAGGGCAAGACGATAAGCCCCGCCTGACCGAGGAGGAGAAGAAGCAGAATCATATCGCATCTGGTACTTATTCGTGCGCAATCTCGTAAAGGATATGCTAATAGTAGTCATAGAACAAAAACGTAGGGAAGCTATCCGGGCTGGCTTCGACCGCCTCTGCGACCTTGTGCCTGGATTGGAGGGCCATGGACGTTCCGAGGGCTACGTCTTGAAAGAGACGGTTAAACATATGAGAGAACAGTTAGCCAGACGGCGCGAGCTGGTCGAAGCCGCCGAGGCGCGGGGGGCTATTGTCCCGGAGCATCTGAAAGAGTAAGTTGTCATTCCTCGTTTTATTTCTTCGCCCAGGATCGACTAATCTTTGTGTGTTATGCTAATTAGTATACCCTAGACCACTAAGAATCCTGGAGAGACTGGAAGCGCGACAGAAGGAATTGCAGGGAAAGGCTCGCCAAGAGACCCTGGATGACGACGAGAATTAACGAAGCTGATAACTAATAGGATACGAGATTAACACGACCGAAATAATTTAATTTATTACTATTGAGGCCGTCTCTTCATTATTGGTAGGACTCAGCTCTACTTCTGAGAAGCTCGAGTAAATCTTTGGGCACCATTTCTTGCAGTTGCCCTTTTTTGGCACTGCTGCTGCTCTCTAGCCCTGACATGTCAACCGTTATTGTCCCGTTCGGTACCTGTTTTGGACCGACGGTGACAATAACACCATAGCCCTTTGATTTAGCCTCGCGCACCTTGAGTGGGAGTCTTCGTTGGCTATCGTCAATGTCTACTATCAGTTGAGAAGGGGTTACGACTGGGCCATCAGCCGGCCCATCCCTGCCCATAAGGATATCTTGGGCCGATGTGGCCAACCCTACTACTGGTTCACTATCATTGACAGTAACTATAATTACCTGTCTCGGGTTCAACCAAAACGGCCATTTCCCATCGTAGTGTTCGATGAGCAAGGCCATCAGTCTCTCTACAGAGCCCAGAACAGCTCTGTGAATTAGGACAGGGGCTACAAGCCCAGACTCTGCTCGCTTTTCGGCATCTGTCGTGATTTCTCCGCGTCGTTCGAATTCGGGTGCCGGTGCTAGGTAGCCCAACTCGAATCGTTTTGGAAGTTGAAAGTCTAGCTGTATCGTGGCGGTTTGGTGTTCCTTGCCGTCCGAGTCTCTCAAGATGATATCAATCTTAGGCCCATAGAAAGCACCGTCACCTTCATTCACGGTCCATTCTTGGCCGGAGGCATCCAGTGCTCTCTTGAGAGCATTCTCAGCACCTTCCCACTCCTCGGCAGTCCCAATGTAATGATCCGCTGGTCGTGTTGATAACGCTAATCGGTAAGGGCCTAATTTGAAGGTCGAGTAGACAACGCGCACAAAGTCGAGCGTCTTCCGGATCTCCTCCTCGATTTGGATCGGCCGACAGAAGATATGACCATCGTCTTGGTGGAAACGCCGTACCCGCGTCAAGCCACTCAAAGCCCCGGATATTTCATTCCGATGTAAAGGGGAGAAATCGGCGTATCGAATAGGCAAGTGTCGATAGCTTCGGCGTTGGGATGCAAAGATCAAGCAATGGCCCGGGCAGTTCATGGGCTTAAGACCATACTCGTCCTCCTCGTCGCCAGCCTTGGAACTGTCGCTTCGTGAGGGCGACGAACTTGTTACCGTGTACATATCGTCGCCGTAGTTCTCTAGATGGCCCGATTTCCTCCACAAGGCCTTCTTATAAATGGTGGGGGTGATGACCTCGTCAAATCCATATCGTACATATTGTTTTCGCAGGAATTCCACGAGGCGATTAAAGATTCGCGCGCCATTAGGCAGCAGGATAGGCGACCCGGGGCTGTATATCGAGGTGGTAAACAGCTCTTGTTGGACGCCTAGTTGTCGATGGTCTGCGGGCGGTTTCGGCGGAAGTTTGGAGGTCGAATGCGCATGCGACGAACAGCTTCGGTGCCATTGGTATTTAAGGGAGGATGACTCGACATTTCGTGTTCGAGGCGCACATATCGATATGTGAGGGCGTATCCTCACTACCCTTCGTGCGAACATGCCGCCAATCAACCATCACTTTGGAAACATGACAGACTTGTCGAAGCTCCAAGAAGAATAGACAAAAAAAGTTAGGAGCTCAAAGGAATTGATTCGCTCAAAGGAATGGGGAATCGACAGGGGTCTAGAGCTTCCTTGCTTTACGCGCTAGTCCGAATCGGAAGTAGATTGACAGACAAGTGTCACTAGTATAGGGTACCCATGAGGAGGTGTACCTCGTCAGCCTAGCGTGTGTACTCCGTACAACATAGATTACATCAGTTGTATTTACTGGATGTGGTAAGAGAGACCAATCACAAGCCGCAACGTTAACCCCGTGACGTGAAGTCACCCGCGACCAGGCCGTGATATCTTAAACTTCCGTAAGGCGTAAGGCGAATGGATGCCTTCCATCAAACCTGCATCTTCTAGAGACATAATTATGATGCGGCTGCTATATGAGACCGTGCTTCTTTCTCTAGTGCTCCCATAATTTCATCTTCTACCTGCATCTTTCCGTGTGACTCACTACGCGTCTGCGACCGCGATCTTTGCTTGTCAGGCTCAACACTGCGCTTTAGCATCCCGGTACTGATATATAATACTCACGTCTGCCTTGCCTGGCCATCCGACGTCAATCACAAAGCTATAGTCTAAACTTTGCTCAAAGACTACAATAGCCTATCATAAAACGAGAGCTGGACTCGATTTTGTCTAACTCAAAAAGAGCATCCTCACCCGGAAAGCTATGACAACATAAAGCCGGATTCCCCAGGAACACACTCATTACAATATGGTGCGAACTCGAAGTTCTCACATCCCCGTGGAGGATTCCTGGCGGATGGTGGAGGGAGGCGAGAATGACAGCTTCGATACGGCTATAGTGCAAGATCCTTTTGAGGACGATGCCATCGTATTCAGCAGCCAGTCTCAACGGTCTGAACAGACTTCGAGTGCAGCATCGCAGGACAGCATTCGCGATTTCGCCGATCAGGCAGACGATGATCGTGTTATTCTGCGGGCTCCCTTCCAACCCTCTCTTTCCTCCACAAGGCATGTGTCCATGGATAAGGACCAAACACCTGTTCCTGAATTCTTTATGCCCACAATCGAGGTTGAGCGGCAACAACGCGATCGTTACTATTCGACTACGCCTGTTCGTTCAACTATGAAAGAATCGGCGCTGGTGAGAAGAAGAGGCAACCAGCAAAGAGACAATGAACCAACCCCACAAAGGTATCAACGCAAACAAGGCAATCTACCACACAGACCTTCGCTTTTACAGAGATTTACATCTTCCGCTCCCGAGTTTCTATTCGACACTGCTTCCTGGATTCTCGGTACGCTCCGCATGGCTCTTCGTTACGCGCAGTGGCCATTGGCCATCATGCTCGCTCTCTATTTGAGTGTCGGCGCATGTATGATGGCCAAGGATATGCTCGTCAACTCTATCTCGACGCCGTTTGCACCCCTATGCCGAATACCTGGCGCCTCCATGATCAACCTCCCCTTCTGCCCCGATGCTTCATCACATTCAGGATCTCGAGATGGTTCGTCGGTGGTCGAGTTCGACGAGCTGATGAACGTCCAAGCCCAATTTGAGAAGGTCCTCGAAGATTCTGCGCAAGGTGTTTCGCTTCCGATGGACATGAAGCGATCAGAAGCCTCTGTCCGCGACCTACGCACGGTAGTCAAATTCAGCGATCTGCCAACGCGTGCCGAGCTAGTACACGAATTCGATAACTACATCGATATCATTCGCATCGGTGCCAATAATCTGCAAACGTTCAACACCCGCGTCGGCAGCGCAGTGGATAGTGTGATCAGCATCAACCGATGGACATCGAGATACATCGACTCGATCGCTTTGAGCCGCGAGGCAGAAGACAACGTGGTGTCACGTGTCAGTGGTTGGCTATTCTCTCCTTTCCAGCTCTCCGTCTTCGATGAACGCGCTCTCCTCGAGAAATACATCGAACACACCGCCTTGGTCTCGGACAAAATCGCGAACCTCATCTTGGAGGCGCAATCCATACTGCGTCTTCTTAACCAAGCCGAGAGTAGCCTCACGTTGATTAGCGAACACGTCGTGCATACCGGGAACGTCGTGAAGGAGAAGCAAAATCAGGTCTTCTGGAACATCTGGACGCTCGTAGGGGGTAACGCCCGCCGCCTGCATAACCTCAGAGGGCAACTGAGTTTGCTGCAGCAGGTCGAGACTCAGCGGAACTCGGCGGTCAAGCGGCTTGACAGCCTGGTGCTTGATCTATATGATATCCAGACGAAGCTGAGTGACTTGCGCGACCGAGTCGCGACACCCGAGCTAGTAGCAGACACGACGACCATTCCGCTGAGCGTGCATATCGAAACCATCAACGCCGGCGTTGAGAGGCTTGAGGCGGCGCGAAGTCGCATCCGGGCTGAGGAGAACGAAAGGCTCCAACAGGCGCTGGAGAGATCGAGAGAGGACCATCGATTGATTGACGGCTAGATTGGGATATGCTAATGGGTTATGCAGATTATGATACTACGATGACCGGGGACAGACACTGGCGAATCCAGGTATTCAGGGTTTTTGGAACGAGTATTGGTTTGTTAATTCCATAGGATATGGACGAAGGTCGACACTTGGTAACAACAGTCTCGAGACCTATGGACGTCTCGGGTATTGGTTATCAAGGACTATAGAAACTGATGCGTATTTATAGCTAGACCATAATCAGTAGAGCAAATATATCGTGTTAGCTCTCATATGGATTTTCTCGGTCTTTGTCGTAACTCCTGTTAAGGGCAGAATCGAAGTAGATTTAGGGAACCAAGCAAGCAACGTGTAAATCCTCTGGTCTCTAGAGTTAGCATTCGCTGATATCCGTGGAATGAAATACGTATAACAGGTATTTTTTTTTAAAAACAATAGATAAGATCACTTGAGACTTGCAATAAGGTGTCATAGAATGGATGTGGAAACACACAGTATATCTCCAAAGATGGCGACGCTCTTTGCGAAAGTAGCTGAATTGATTTAGTCTCGTTAGCCTCTTAAAGTAAACAACATTTGGACTTGGCGATATCGGAGCCTGAATCAAGGCCTCATATGCTGTGCCCCTGGTGGTGATACTCTAGTAGGCAATGGCAGATGCCTGTTTAGCTAGACTCTGTATACGAACGTTGAACGAGGAAGTGACACAATGCACCCATCGCTACAATTATAGAATATATCTAATGTTTTGGTATGATTCAGTTAGTTCGCACGAAGATATTGACTAGATCCTTCGGAAATGTCTCTCGTAAGATATATCTAAACTAAGATTCAACAATCTTCATATTTATTCCCTCATAATTATTAAATGCTGACAGCCGCTCCCGTCCTTTCGCAGGTGATTCATTGCTCCTGCTCACCAAGCCTAGAACTAGTAGTGACCATCCGATGTTGATCAAGGCCGTAACACACCCAATGGCCAGGTTACTTGGGAATAGCAAACATGATCCTAGAACATCGACCTTAGGAATTTATTTAACACCTTTCTCTCTGACTTCAACTCTACAATCTAGATATCAAGGCAAATTACCTCGAACAAATCACAAACATCACGAAAGTAAGAGCAAGAATTACCATCTACAATTTCAATTACACAATCAGTTAAAGCGCCTTCATAAGAAAGCCACAAACAAACTAGAACCAAACACGCAACCCGCCCATCATGTCCTCGAACGACAACTCCGGAAACACCCGAGGTAGCAGTTCAGGCGGCGGCAGCTCAACCCGCCAAAAAGGCGACACTCCACACAGCGAGAAGGAAATGACGGGCTCGAACGCTTCGGGCCGAAGGGGCGGCCACCACGAGAACACCGGCACGAGCAACCAAAAAGGCGGCAAGCGGGGCGGCTCTTCACATCATGTCTACAGCAAGAATTCTAAGCGCTGAGGGCACCTCTCAACCAATCTCAACTACATGATTTAGACTCGGCGAGTGGAACAGGAATGAGTGTATGTTAACGATGTGGGAGGTTAAGGGGACTTAGAGATGCATGGCGTCTTGGAAGTAGAGAGCGATCTACTAATAGTTTTTTGGGAATTTGGAGCGGTAAACAATAGCGTTGATTTCCACTTGAATAGACTCAGAAGTTATCTGCATATAATGTGATTTCTCTCATGTATGTCAAGCTTGGTTAAATGTTACTGTGAACACGCCAACGAGGCTGATGGTAATCAAGTTGCTGGTAAAAGGTAACACTAAGACTAGGTACTTACCTATGTACCCACCGGTACCTAAAGTACTTTGAGAGGGTTGCGCTAAGTTTTATCGAAAGTGTACTAAGGCGTATAGTATCACTGTGAGATACGGGGAAATAGAAAGAATTTATCCAACTAGGTAACAATCCCTCGATATAATAGAACCTTCTTTAAGGATCTGACGCTGTAATCAATCTTATACTAAATACCTACCTAGGTACCTACATAGATAATCCACTAGATTCCACAACTAGAATGATAAAGGTAAAGCTCTGTAAATCTTGATTCCTGTTGGTACTTTAAGACACCATTACAGAAATTGGATTATAAAGAATAAAGCTAGAATAAGTGGCAACTAGTATTGGTCTACTTCTCTAGAGATTATCTAAGAGTGTTAATGAGCCTGCTGTTTTTACACGAAGCAATTGTTACCTATGAGGTATAAATGCCAAGACCCTCTTTGTCTCCTGTCCTGACAGTCTCTTCCAAGCCATAAGCAGTGGAGGAGATTCCAGAGGAGCCAACATAGGCTTCTGCTTCATAGACGCCTTAACGGTTACTGCTAAATTATCAACAATTTGGAATGATTTGCAGCCCCCAAAATTAACGACAATTGGAAGAAATAATTAATTAATAAGTGACAAGCATACGTTAAGGGGCGTGAATAATTGTAGTGACATAAAGACGAAATTAGCCGAAACAATTTGGTGGACAGGCGGGAAATATTTGTCATGAATAACAGCCAAGTGGTGTGAATAAAACGGCTTCACAGTTCACAGTCCACGGTTCATTGTGATATGGTCTTCTAGAACTATGAAGATATCTTTTCATTAATAGAATACCTTCATTGAAGCATGACTATTTGAATAGCATACTGGAATTACGGGTGTGTATTACTCTGCTAGCTTGTGTTCACATGTATCCCAAACATTAAGAATCAGACTACGTTCTTAGTTATGCCACCAGTGGCATTTTCTTAGGAATATAAAACCTTCGTAATCTTTATCGCTGCGAACTAATAATATCCTCATCTGCGTGCACCACATCTTCAGCCATTTACGGTCAACATTACGCCATCTCTCCAGCTCGATTACTTCGAAATCCAAAAAGAAAAACACAAGTACACCATCACCAAGCAAACAAGCCAAATTTGGACCTCCCACGTAACTTTATACAACAATAGAATCTTCCAACCCCAGGCAACACCATTTTCGGGCGCAGTCTCACGACCAAAGCCCCCAGAAATAGCAGCAGAGGCGGAGCCATCATCTACATTTGCGCCCGACACTATGCCCAACAACTTCCGGTGTGACGAACCTTTCGTCCCTGGATACGCTCAGACGTTTTCCTTGACAGTTCATCGAGAGAGCACTCCCGGGCCGAATGAATATGTCGAGGTCAGCCTCGAGAAGACAGTTCAGACTCGCTATGGGACGGAGCTCGTGTCCGCGGGCAGTGGTCTCGAGGGAAGCCGGCGAGATGAATGGAATGGAGCCTCCTCCATCACATTCACGGATCTCAAAGCATATTGCTATGGAGATTGCCGCCTCGTAGTAGACATGCTCGACCGCAGCACGCCTAAAGGTTGGGTTTATAGAATAGATACGCTTTATACTAGCGTGTTTAATATCCCCAACGCGTAGGAGACCGTTCCCGACGCCGATAAACAGCTGCAATGAGCAACAGAGCTACGCATCGGAGGCTCATAATCAGAATTGAGTCGATGCTGAGCGGCCAAATTGGAAGGAACGAGCGAGGGTTGGAAGGCAGCAATGAGCAATGAATTAACGAGTTTCAGGGGGAGTGATTCCTATGATTAAGCTTAGATAGACTATTTAGGAGAATACGTCTCTTTCTTACCAACCTACTATTCAGCGTGAATTTATAATTAAATATTGTAGATGAGTGATTTAAATTCTAAGTTAGGACAAGCATTCGTAAACCTGCGAGTCACCTTAGGTTTACTGTGGATATATATGCCTTGATAGGATCTAGACTAGACCCTAAGGGTGTAGAAGGAGGGACAATACGTTCCAAACTGATTTGGCACCGATTCTAACGAGTCTCTTGATATTATATTAACTATAATTTATCACCGGTCCATACAATTGCATGTGATTCAACTCCTGTTGTGATTCAGGGGGTGCCCATTGCTTGGTTGTTCAGTCTAGATAACTACCTGGTACCTAGGTAGGTACAGAGTAGGAGCTGCCAGGCCATTTATGGTACAGCAGGTATGGAGCTATTACCAATGCAACTGTAGGCTGCCTAGGGATATAACGTGTTCCTAAGGATCCACACTATGAAGAATGTATGATATCTTTGAGATTAACGGCGCCGATAGAAAGGGACTAAATATTCGAATTTTGCTCGTTAACGTTTGTACCTTCCTGCCTTTTTGTCTGATAGTATTATGGAGATAAATATCCGTTTACCTAACGTTGCCTGAGAGATGAGGTCCGAATGCTGGTGCGTGCTTTTCAATTCTACCTAAGGTTGTCTGAGGTGTGGGCGTTTGTTGCCGGTAGCAACTCTTGGAATAAATTGCGAGTAGCAGTGACAATGCGGTTAACCAAGTACGTACGTGACAAGTGAAAACGCCGTTACTCAAGGGCAGTTACGACCGGCGTACAAAGCTGCCAGGAATAATCGAGGCATGTAAACAGTCCTTTTTCTCTATCATTATCCAGACATCAATAACACCAAAACACACTCCAGGCAACCATTTGATTTCCGAGTCAAGATACCGCCGTAAACACGCCAAATGAGAAAACCTTAGACGATAAGTGTCTCGGAAGAGAATCCTTCTTGCAATGCCACGCCTACGAAGGACCCGTCGAGGACATCTCATGTCAGCACCTCCGGTTCCGTCGACACCGGCGCTAGGAAGCTCAGAACATGGCACACGGATGTACATAGCCGCCATTGAAGTGACAAGCCCCGACACTATCGTATCGGCTCAGAGCTCCTACACATCTCAATCATTAGAATTCGTCGATACTTTTCCGGTCGCGTATTGCTACGGGCCATCTATTCAGCTTAAGAAGGACTGTCAGCTTGACTTGACGATCGATATAGACGCGAACGAATACGGAACACCTGAATCACACGTCACCGCTGTTAATCCAACACACTTCAAACCACTCGAACACCCAGAAACCTTCAGCAGTTATGTTCAGGATACCATGCACGCCTCAGTCGGGTATGGTATCTCTGCAGCGATGTCCTACGGCGTAGACACGACTGGCTGCAACTTCGAAAATCTAAGATGCATCAAACTCGAAGATATCGTCTTTCACGACCGAGGATATTACCAACTGCACGTGATTTTCGAGACGAAGGAGAATATCAACGGCGTGGAGTTCGCATATCCGCTATGTGAAGTCGTTTCTGCAACGATCGAGGTTTCTTGACTTACTCTCCCTAAAGGTACGCCAGTCAAATTCCCTAGACAACTTATATTGTCAACGATCTAACACTTGATAGCACATGGAACAAGTTCGAGTTGTTGAAGGCGGATTGTTCAGTGTTGTGATGGCCTCGCCCTATATGGTGGACTGGGAGTACCGGGCTTGATACCTCTAGTTTCGATCTAGAGAATTATGAAAGGGAAGCCACAGTATTTGGACGGACGAGCATAACTTGCGAGCATCAGAAATGCATTGTTAGAAAATAATACGACTTCCCCCTAGACATCACAAAGATTATCGATGTACATGCCTTTTAGCAGCTGAAGGATGTGAAATAACCCTTGTATCAGTACCTAAGTGAATATGCTGCGCGGCCCGGCGTGCCAGTTCTATCTAGCCACTTCGTTTACATGTACTATGAACGCTTATATTCTTCTGTGAGATAGTAGAGTGGGATGGCCATTCCCCTTAAGCTGAATTTTGATTTATATGTGACATACGAAAATAAACCGATCCTAATATCGACTACAAAATGGACAACCTGATGTCGAATGAATGTCCCCCTATTGATCCACCCAGAATATTGATAGGTTCAATACTGAGTATCGTCTGTATCATAACCCGAACCTCTGCTTATTTGCAAGGGCAGCCCTGGTACTGGCCGGCAGTGCAAAGGCCCTGAACACCAGCACAGCCGTTATCCCCGCAACCGCCGGTGTAGCCGTGCCCGCTCCCACATTTCTCGCAAGGGCAGCCGTTGTAGGTGCCCGCACTGCAAGTGCCGATGGTGTCGTTAGGGTTGGCGAAGATTCCATCGCAGCCTAACAGCGGGATAAATGATTAGTTTCTCTAGTCGCACCTAGAATCTTCCATCGTCACTCACCGTTCTGGAAGCAGTCGCCGATATTGCCCTGGCAGTTGTCGACAGAGATATCGTCCGCGGGGTGAGCGCTGACCGCGGTAGCAGCCACGAAAATAGCAAAGGCGACCTGCTTAAGTGAAAACATGGTTGTGAATTGATTTTTTTATGTGTGTTTGGCTTGTTTAACTGGTAAGTATCAAAGATGGAAGACTCAGTTGATGCTGTTGATTCTCAATGCAAACTTCTCTCGACATGGGAAAGATGCCGTCCTTATATAACCCCCATGATCTACAAAATCCTAGGTATTGTCTCTTTCTCTTGGGAGTACCATATGAAGAGTCCTTCGATCCTGTCGTAAGCAACGGCAGTGTAACTGCTCCTGAAGGGCGTCTGGTTGCGAATATCGCTCAGCCCCTAGGACGACAATAAGAACTCAAGGCGATACGCCCGACATCGTGGATCTAAACATAGTTACCTCACAGGTTGTAATCCATATTTGCAATTTGGAATAGGAATGTGTAAGGACGCCACTCAGAGTTGACCGCCATTGTATTATCTCAGCATTCTGCCTTACCTAGGTAGCTTACTGAGAAAGGCGGTGTTCATTGGATATTTTCTACGCTAGTTCTTACACAGATGTTGCCGGCCTTGCCGTTACCTAAGATTCTACGGTAACACGATGATCCCATCCCAAAAGCTGGAGGATTTCGGTACTCCATAGAGGAATCAATCTATTTAGGCTTGTTACGGGGAGATACACGAGGTAATACATGTCCTTTTGACAACTACAACTTTCAGCTTTGAACAGTACCTAGCCTTAATGACCTAGGGGTTAAGCTGTCATCGGCGTTTTTGTGATATATGATAGATCAAGCAAGGCTGTATTGTATTCATATAATTGCCTGTCTTGCTTACGAAAGTTAAATGCTGAGGTTTCAAAAGTGAAGTTATATAAACCACCCCTCTTATTTTGCGATATAAATTTGGAGTGATGCTAAATATACCTTGATTTTTTAAGCTTCGGTATATCTTAATTTTTAGAATAGCTGTAAATAATTGCTTATTAATTTTATTAATGTTTTAATTATATCTATTTCTATATTATAATTTTTAAAGAACTTTCGTAATTTTATAATAATAATAATAACAAATTAATTCATTTTTTTAATATATTTATAATAACTATTATAATAAAAGGTTAGTAAATATTATAATTTAATAAAAACAAATATATTATAATATATAAGGTTATTTTTAAATAAGATATATAAGTAATTTATTTTAATATCTTTTATTTTTTTCGACCTTTTTAACTTTTAATATAATAGTTAAAAGATATTTTATTATATTTCGGAAATAACCTTTTAGTTCGTAAATATTATAAATAGTTTTATATAATTAAAGTTTCTTTCGTTACGTTATATTCGCTAAATATATATTAATTTCTTAAAACCTAAATTATATCTTAATTTTTAACCGTTTATTTTCTTATAATCATTAGATATTTAAATCTAAAAAATATTCGTTAATAATTTTAAAACTTAAAGGTATTTTAATAAAAGTTACTAAAATTATTAAGATATTATAAAGCTTATAAATTTATATAATTACTATTATTATTATTATTATTCTAAGAATAAAATTACGAAAATTCCTTAAAAATTACAATATAAAAATGGATATAATTAAAATACTAATAAAATTAATAAGTAATTATTTATAACTATTCTAAAAATTAAAGTATATCAAAACTTAAAAAATTAAGATACACTTAATATCACTCTAAATTTAGGTCGAATACATGATATACTTATTTTTATATCATATCATAATAAAAGAGAATGTTTGAATTAAGAAATGTACGGAACCCCTTTTCTTGTGCTAGCTCTGAACATGTATCTAGACCTGAGCGGACGTTTCGATCTCCCTCATGACTTGTTCCGCCTCCCGTGCCACATTCCTGACTGACTCATCTTTGGAAAGATCGCCTGCAATTTCTAGTAGACGATCTTTCCAAAAATCCCAACGCATTTCCTGTGTACTGCCCTCAGCCTGTCTCGCGCTCCACAAACGACCTTGGCGAAGAGGTATGCCAGTGCGTCGTTTGCCATCACGGCGACCCCACGTTGGGTCATTGTAAATGTCTATCCCCGCGATGATTAGCCACGCAGTTGCTTCTTCTGCGTGCTCTCTAATCCCCGCTGGCTCCTCGAGGCCATCGGTAATGGTCCACAAACCAAAATCTTCAACCCATTCGCGTAGCGGCTCAACGGGCGTCTTTCGCTGCTGACAGCTTAGGT
Organism: Hypoxylon crocopeplum; assembly: GCA_022578875.1. Taxonomy (NCBI): domain Eukaryota; kingdom Fungi; phylum Ascomycota; class Sordariomycetes; order Xylariales; family Hypoxylaceae; genus Hypoxylon; species Hypoxylon crocopeplum. The sequence goes on from MU399561.1 coordinate 121,678, forward strand.
GCGCCATGAATCGGTTAAGGTTAACTGATGCTCTCTGTGCTGCATCCGGAGTGCCATATGCGTGAAGGAATGTCCCGGGACCTTGTGAAGCTTAGTTAAAGAACTCGTGGTGCCATAGTTGACGTATTTGTAGTTCATATCATCTCACTCACCATTCCAATAGTCTCGAGCTATCCATCCAAAGCCGGTAAGGCTTGAGAAAAGGCTGGCCACCTCGGACGTGCCAGTCATATTGTCGGTTGCATCGACTGTGGCCGGTCTTTCATGACGATGTGCAAGAGCAAACACCAGGTCCACAAGATGATGGTGAGAGCGGTCACTTGATGTAGACATTGCCGCCGAAAATATCAGAAGTAGGAAGTCGTTCCATGAATCTTTCAGTGGAGAGCCGGACTGAACCATGCGGTCAGATAACTCATCCACCAATGTATTGTTCACTTCTATAGAGCCTTCCATGAGCTCGGTGAGGAGTCGTATCCCATATTCTCCGATGGAAAATTGCCGAGTATGCTGATCAGTACTGTCTCGGCCAGCAATCCGAGCCCGTTCGCGCGCCGCCCAGTCCGAAGTCATGTCCGATTCCTAGGTACCTAGGTACTAGTTAGCTGATAGTGTATTTCCGAAATGAAGCAGTGTGTTTCGATTCGTCGATATGTGTATATTTGGTTCTTTTGGAATGCCAGCTGAGAGTTGCGAAATAATTGTTGGACTAGAAATAGACATGAAAAGCCGCAGCTCACACGAAGCGGGCGTCTTTCGTCAGCGGCGATCAGTGAAGATCACCTTCAGCCTAATCCCGCCAAGACATTGATAGTCTTTGCTTACTTGCCAACCAGTGTTTCGCAAGATATGGTAATTATAACCTGATGATTCGGCAATAATTGCCGGGCGTCAGCAGCAAATAAACTGACATATCATACGCCTTCCTAGACCAAGGAACACCCGCCTCCAACATCTAGACACTTAAGTTAGTAATGATCTCAAAGACTTAACCTAACTCGGTTTTACTATTGACATCTGACATATAACAAATACCTACCTGGTACCCAGGTCTATAGCTATGACTATCCCTACCCTAGGTAGGGTTACAGTATGAAAACAATATCACCTGTGTTGAGCGTAAGATAATCCTACTGTAACAAAAGGCCTAATGCCAAGTGAGGCTCTGTGCTAGCCTCTTAGTTAATGACAACTGGGGTAGACCACATTTTGTCACCTGTCCCCCTTTTGAGTCTTACACTATTTTCATTGCGCCCTATATGGTAGGTACGTATGTCCGAAGTTAGGAGTTGCGGAATAGCTGGAATGTAAAGTATAAGAAGAGGCTGCTTTGCCCTCAAGACCGAAATATGAGAACAGTCGTATCAGCGCAGCTCCTACAACATTACCTAGACGATATCATTTCTTAAATAACTAGCAACATGTCAACCATTCGCTTTCTGGGCCTTGTGGCCATGATTTCTGCTGGCGTCCTTTCGAGCCCCATAGGAAACGAGACGGAGCTCGTTGCGCGAATCAATGGCTACAACTGTGGTGGGCAGACGTACACGCTCACCGAGGCTGATGATGCCTGGGGCGACGGTATCAATCGGAGACGCAATGGTAACTACGTGTACAACGGCGGTAGTAAGATATCCTTGCTTCTAATTTCCGAAGACACTTGGAAATTGCTGTAATGGTCGTTAACGTTTCTGTCACAGCTGCGTATCCGGAAGAGTTTCGTAACGGCCAAGCCGGGAACCCAGAGGTCGACCCGTCCCCGTGTGCTGGGTTGCAGCTCTACGAGTTTCCCATTAAAGCCGGTGGCGCCGCTTACAACGGGGGGTTCCCGGGGCCAGACCGTGCTGTTTTCGCTGATAGCACGAGCTCGCCTGGTTCTTATGTGCAGTGCTTCTTGATGACGCACACTGGCGCTTCGGGTAACCTATTTGTTAAGTGTGCGACAACCTAAGCGCAACTGTAACCCTGAGAGAAGATATTAGGTGGATTCTACAGCAGCTTGTTCGTGTGGATCATTAACGGTCGTTTTTGCTTCGAGGGAGTTTATAGCGGGAAGCCCCTTAAATACCTCCTAGGTAGCTAGTTTAATATGGGACGCATAAGAAACTATTTCTACCTACCAATCGCTTTGGGAGATAAATCTCAAATTACCTAGGGGGTAGTCTGCTTTAACTGATGATTATAAAGAAGAGCTTAGTTAGGTTCGATTCAATATAATCAATTACCCCTATTTCAGATATATCACGTGATTAATCAGGGGTGATTAAAACGATCTGATTCTGTCCTCAAATGGTATTAACTCAAAATAGATTGTTATAACCTCATTGTTTTGACGTGTCATTGGAAAACGGAGACAAATTCATTATTGGTAATCACACCGAGGACCTAAAGCTACAGTCACACCTAAGCCTTCGAAACTAAGGTGAGCCTAGAGCCAGTTCCTTGATGAAGATGTCAGCAGCCTTCTCACCAACAGCTAAAGCCGTGTCGTTAGTGTTCGCCGCTACATTGCGGGGTGCAATGCTGATATCTGCGATCTTAAGGCCCTGGACCCCGTAGACACTCAGACTGGAGTCCACCACCCCCTTTTGGGCCCGCGGGAGCATTTTGCAGGTGCCGAGCGAGTGCCAGGTCGTGCTCACGTTTTCTCTTAGCCACTTCTCAAGCACGGCATCATCTTCGGCGGAATACTCAATGTCTGCTACATCAGGAGGAAGTGGGTTGCCACCAAGGTCGACACATGCGGCACTTGATCCGGCAGCGAAGGGTGGATGAAGCTGGGCCATCTCGCCGCGGTATAAAGGCATACGCCGAATGAGCTCGCGTTGCTTCTTATATAGCCATACGTGCTTCTTGATGTCAAGCTGACCTGGATCTGCGAAGAACCCAGTTTCAAAATCGACTGGGTCGCCCAGGTTGGGGCCCGTGATGTGGATGTGTCCGCGTGAGAATGGGTAAACGGTGAATGCCGTCACAGAGAGGCAAGGGTCGCCGGTAGCGAGACGAGGGTCTCCCGGAAAGCTGCTCGTTGGTCAGAATGGCTGCTACAAGAATCTTGTATATCCACCAAGAAAGTTCTTACCCGGCAAGTAAGTTAATGACCCCCAAAGGTTTATCCGACTGATCCTTGAACTCCTCGTCCCAGGCTTTCTGGAAGTCAGGTCCAAGGGCAGCAACCTCGGCCTCGGTTGGTCGCAGTTTTCCTTGAATTTCCTGAGCATTCCATCCTAGCATCTTATGATTGCTCTTCATCAAATCCTCGTAGCTCCCCATGCGTCCGGCCAGAAGTCCGTCGATCGTGTCGGCAGGAGTTAGACTGTTTAGGTATGGGTAAGTCAGGAGATGATGGTCCTCATACCCGTTGCCGACTCCAGGAAGGTCGACCACGACCGGAACGCCGGCACGTTCTAGGACCTTTTTTTCTCCAATACCAGACCGCTCCAAGAGAGAGGGCGTGCCACAGGCTCCGCATGATGCAATGACGAGCCTCCTCGCCTTAACGCTGAGAAGTGGTTGGTCTGCGTCACCGGGATGGAAGAGCGGGTTAGGCCTAAACTCGACTCCGACAGCTCTCTTATTTTCGTCAAGTAGGATACGTGAAACCTGCGATTCAACTAGAACATGTAGGTTTGGATGCTTTTCATCGCGAAGCCGGGGATGCAAGTAGCATGACGCTGCATCCTGACGCTTGCCATCAGGCGAGATGAAACGCTTTGCTCGCCACACGGCATTAATAGAATCGAGATCTGACAAGTCCTCGGCTTCGGACCAGCCCATCTTCTTTGCAGCCGCGATGCACTCGTCCTGGATCCTCAGCGAGCCATATGTGCCATACGACACGTGAATTGGACCGTCACGGCCATGAACACTCGTCTCATCCTTGCCATGGTACGTTTCAAGCTGCATTATAAGCTATCAGTAGGGGTTCTTGCGTAAAATCAAAGTAATGAAACCACCTTTCTCAAATACGGCAACATGTCGTCTGCCGACCATCCCGGCGTGTTCCACGAGTCCCAGTCGGATCGCTGGGCCCGGCTGTACATCATCATATTGGTAGATGACCCTCCCCCGAGCACGCCGCCAGAAGGCAAAATAAGCACCCTGTCCGCTACCTCCGGGGACTTCTTGGTCGCGTAGAAAATATTTGTCTTGCTTTCGGGCGCGAGATGCGCCAGGAATAGGGCAGGATACTCAATACTAGGCATCTGATTGTTCGATCCCCCTTCGATCAACAAGATAGATAGGTTGGGGTCTGCATCGGCCATCCTAGCGGCAACGACGCAAGCAGCGGTTCCGCCTAGTCAAGGTCGAATTTGTCAGTGATTTGGCAAAGCCCGAGATCTTGGACGAGTGATTTATACCTCCCGCGATGATGACATCGACTTCATTAACCGCCTCCGGCAATTTTGTGTACAGTCCCATGATACCGCAGAAGATATTAATGTTGTAGTTTAGTCGACTGAATGTTCAGCATAAGTAGAGTATATTCTTGAAGTTTACAGGGTACTTGGTTAAAGATTCATGACTGAGATTTATGGAATGCGGCTTACGCTGAACCGAACATAGAGTTGGAAGATGTTGGTTGGGAGGCTATGCAACGCGTAAGCGGCACTTACTGAGGCGAACCAAGAAAGAGGGGATTGGGGAAGGATCTCTGCCTAGATACTATCCGAGCTGACCGTTTCTCAAAGCCACATTAGCAGAAGGAGTGGAGTCTTTTACGTCCCGTTAGCTCCTCTATAGTAGAAAGTGATCTTCAAAGAATCCTAGGCGGTCCTAAGACTCGGGATCCTAAAACTTGGCAGCATAAACGCAGCACCGCCTTTAGCTATTATGGAAGAATTGCTAGAACAATTGCACAAGTGACCTAGACTAGCCGAGTTACTTTGTCCTCATATTTCTTACCACATGAAATGAGCGAGTAAATCTATATCATTTACGTTTTCAAATTGGAACTTATCGCGCTATATCCGTAGACAGGCCCTCAAGATGTTAGTGAATAGTTATCAGAAGACCGTTACCGATGAGCATAAGCATGGCCTCGTCAGCAAACTAAGGCATGTCTATCGAGCGTTTATTGAAGATAGGGCCAGCAGCACTATATAAAACAACATAGGAGACGAATGGGGCCGTAAAAACCGCTGAGCGCAGGGCACAAGTCTTGAGATATGAAGGTTCAACCAAGCATATTAAAGCGGTACTATACCCATCAAAAGGGGTTTATCTACTCGGAGAAGGCAAAACGTACCTAGGTAATAGTGAAAGGATGCTTTATTGATGGGTGTATACCCATCTCGAGTGACACGCTACCACCATAGGGAAAGGGCATAGCAATAGAGGTAGTAACACCACGCTGTAGAAATATACAGTCATGAATTCATAGTTAACCAGTCTCTTCTGCAATCTTACCTAGTAAATAAATTTACACAAAACAATTTGCTATTTATATAAACACTGATCCATCAGCTGGGTTATAGAGAAACACTCTAGTCGGGATATAATATGAGTCTATTCGACCGTGCGCGCTGGAGTCATTGGGACGCGTGGTTGTGATTTGTCGTGGCACGAATCGTAGATTCTACCAACAGAAACCAAGGGAAAACCACAACGTGGCTGTCTAAGTGTGTCAAATTTGTTATTTTGCTAGTTGTACAGCCTAGCAGAGTTATTGTTAGTATTTGGACGTAGAAATCAAGGAAGCGCAGTGTTCGCTGGCGCTTGGTGATTCAAACAGAGGATGACTGTTTACAACAGAGCTAGACATCTAAGGAATATTAAATAGCACCTCCAGAAGATCAATGCGTAACCTAATTTCCCCTACGGTCTCGATTTCATATTCATGAAGTCCAGAGCCATGAATCAAGAAACCAAAACATATCAAGCGTTTTCCCACATCCTCTCGACTACCTACCAGGCACCTACCGATAAAAGCCCGAACGTGTCGGAACGAACGAAGCGACTATCAATAGAAGATTTATTCTCACAAGGAATGTCCACTAAAATGCACAGATTGCAGAGAACAAGGCGAGATCCCGGGGTCGCCTTCATCAAGCCGCCACCTTCACTCGTTCGAGTTGGCGAAACGTTCCAAGTGAAGATCAGAGCTCCTTCTAGCAACGACAACGGCGCATTCGCATTCGTCACGCTCGGTCGTGTGTCAGTTTCCCTAGCCCCGTTATACGAGACCTATTCCTGGTCCCAAGATCCGATCCAAGGGTGCCTCAGCGGAAGCTGGCAGAAAGAAGATCAGTCGTCCAGCGGTGGCGTACAATTCGAGACTATCGAGTTTAGATCCATCAGTATAAACAGGCCCGGCGTTTACGTCCTGAAAATCAGTCTCTTCAGCGAACCGACCTTTGAAGATCTAAGAGGAACAATCGCGTCTGTTGAACAGATCAAAGACTTCCATAGTGACATGTTTACCGTGGATGCGTAATGGATAGCATCTAAGGTATTCCAACATTACTATCCTTAAAGGACTTTATATCTAATTGGTCATAGCGCTGTATGATAGTCTCTCTGGATATTTGAAGAATTGGCGTCTGGTTGTCGGGGATATTTTGGGGGTATAAAATTGGTCATGTTGAATGGAACTGACTATCAGTTATGGTATCTGGGTTATTCCGAAAAAGTAAACATCCAGCGAAGATGGTGTCGGAAACGTCTTGGTCTATACAGTCATGACAGAAATGCCAATCCTTGTTCGACCTAATGTTCGTATAGCTACCTAGATCTTATGAATGGCAACCAACAATGTCGAAGTCGGGGTCGTATTCACAGAACATGCCACGTTGGAAAGAGCACCATTTGGAGACTATCATGCCATTAGCAGTATCCATGGCCATGTATAGAATTCCAACATGAATCAACCTGAGCATTCACACTTCCTAGAGTGAGGTTGTTCCTCTTAGCCAACCACTCACCTTACGTGAAACTGCACCTTTTGGTGAGCAAAGAACCTCTTGATAACCTACCTAGGTACTTTGTTATTCTTCGACTTAGAATATCTCTTCCACTCATCCCTTCTTCGGTATACCTGAGAGCTTAGAAGTAAGATATGATCCGCTTATGTTGGTTAAAAATAACGGATCAAAGGCCCTCATATTGAGTACCAGGTAGATTCATAATCTGGTATCCGTCTGCCTCCCAACCAATGGGAGCTTTAAGAGAAATATGCAAATTTTGTCGCATCTGCAGGGAACCGTCGGACTTGTCATTACAAACGCTAAGCGAAGGCCACCACGAGTAATTGATGCCTAGAGTTATGATAATGGTCGGGGCCATGTGGCGAAGCATTTGTTTCGTATTACGGCGTATGTGAGGACCAACAGCAGCCTGATAAACTCATAGGTCTCAGCTCTTAGCTACCCCGCCTCTCATAGGATCCTTTCAGCAACTGCACATGCAAACACAACCGACAATCATCATTGCCAACAAAATACTAGAGTATGCAAAAAATGCCTATTGAGCCCGACTTCTTCGACACCGTTTCGACGGTTGGCGGTGTTGACACACCACCCGAAACACTGGCGGCGGATGTCTTAGCAGAGGACTACATGTTCTCTCTTCCCAAGAGCGTGGAGACGGCACCGTGCCCCGGCCAGACATACATGATCCGCGACCCAACCTCGCAGCGGCTCATCACACTTTCAAGGGGAAGACTCTGTCTCGAAGATCACGCTGGCGACCGTGGCGGATACCACTGGGAATGCGTCGAGACAAAGGGATGGCTCGGATTCCGCAACCCGGCGTTCAACGTATACATCGGGCATGATGGCCACGACGCTATAGTCGCGGAGAAGAGTAATCATAAAGGATGGGAATACTTCTGCGTGCGAAGACATCCGGATGGCGGATATCTTCTCCTGTCGAGATGGTGGGACGACTTGTGGAAAGTTGACATCGCGAGGGACGGTCATAGTCTGATACGGAAGGACCACGGTGGAGTTGCGTGGGAATTTGTGAAAGTCTGAGCACTTTAATGGATGCGCGCAAGGATGAAGTTAGTATTAGGAGTCGTTCGGCCTCGACTCTATCCTTAAGGCCACCACCGGATATTGGGGTTGACGATCAGGAGGGGTCAACAGCGTGGGTTAGCTTGACATTTATATCCTGGTACTACCATGAAGAGGTTTCTTACTTTGTTTTGAGGAAGAGAAGGGCTATTGAGGTTCGAAAAGGGACTTCACCACTGGGATTTCTAGACTTCGTACGGATAGAGAGGGTGGAACAAAATCATGCTGTAAGAGAACATGTATCAAACGTGAATTTGAAGTTAAGCATCATAGGCATTAGACAGGTTGACAGGGCTCCACAGTACTGTCCAATCTCCAGCCTTATCAGCTTATCGTCCTGTTATTAATGATTGGGCTCCACTAAAATTTCTATTGATCCATCACGACGAATTCTCCCACCAACTTCGTTGCTCTCATCAACACCTTGAACATAACACAGCACTTATACTTCCGACCACACACAACTCCTCAAGATCAATTGCCCCACGCCATCATGTCTTCCATCCGAAATGCCGTACAGCGGCGCGTCCACCGCGAGCGCGCGCAGCCAAAGGAGCGTCAACGTCTTGGCCTCCTCGAGAAGCACAAGGTTCGTCTACTTTCACGACAGTCCTCCCTTTGCCTCCTAGGCTAATCGTTCTTCTCCAAACTATAGGACTACTCGCTCCGAGCGAAGGACTTCAACAAGAAGAAATCCCAGCTTCGTGCCCTACGGCAGAAGGCCGCCGACCGCAACGAGGATGAGTTCTACTTTGGCATGATGTCGCGAAAGGGGCCGGGGAACGTCTTGTCACAAGGGAAGAGATGGAAGGGTACCGTTGACGGCGACCGCGGCAACAAGGCCATGGATATCGACACTGTCCGCCTACTCAAGACCCAAGACGTCGGATACGTGCGTACGGTACGCAACGTCACCCTCAAGGAAATAGGAACTCTCGAGGAACGCGTCGTTGGGCTAGGCGGCAGCTTGGATGCTCAAGAGGAGGATGCCGATGACGACGAGCTATTCGGAGGTCCGAGATTAGCAAAGCCGAAGAAGATTGTTTTCTCGGAAGGCGTAGAGGAGCGAAACGAACTGCTACAACAGAAAGCAGAGAAGGAGGCAGACGATGAAGAGGATGTGGAGATGGAGGGCGATGATGCGAAAGATCCAAAGGCATTACGAGCTGAGCGACAACAAAGACTCCTCGAGAAACTCCAGAGGAGACTACAGAGTGCGCGGAAGAAACTGAGGATTCTCACGCGCACCGAGCATCAACTAGAGCTACAGCGGACCAAGATGGCCAAGACAGCAACATCCGGAAACGGTGTCACAAAGTCCGGCAAGAAGTTCAAGATCCGGGAGCGGAAGCGGTAGAGAATTCTGGTGTCACAGAACGAGGATAGGAAATCAATCAAGCAAGTGATTTGGCGAGTAATCAATGGAACCCTTTCCTTTTTCATTATAAGAGGCGGCGTTCAAGCACCGGAGTCCAGATCGTCTAGAGCAATGCGATACCCAGAAAGAAATAGACCCATCCCATATATACATTCAACCAACCCTCGAGCACCGTCCTCCCTTTCCCTGGCCGTGCTCGTTCATCCGCCGTGTTCATCTCATTATGTCCAGCAACTATGTGTAGAAGAGGGAAATTGCCTGCCTGCTTCATTAATATATACCGCCTAAAACAAGGCGGCGAGATGGAAAAAAAAAATTTTGGTATCTAGCACGAAACGAAACATTCCCTTCTGCAAATCATCCGACTCCCTTTTCAAACCTGGCTCAGAGCTTCTCGCTAGTCAGACACTTGCTCAGCCCCACCACGATCGCCATCAGCGCCTTGAACGCAAGCGTGAGCGCCCAGATGACACACTTGAACCCGAAACTTAGCAGCTTGAGGATCGTGCGCACCGTGCCGGGCAGCTGTTCCCTGTCCTTGTCCTTGATATTCAGCTTGCCCCCGAGACTGCTAGCCTGGCTCTCGAGGTCCAGCTCCAGCTCCTCGAGCCGCCCGCGCTTCTTCTTGTCTTTGTCCTTCTTCGTCCCTAGGATCTTGGTCGCGGTACTACTGAGGCGACTGCTGCTCCGGCGGAAATCTGGGTTCGAGCTCGAGGTGCGTAGGTGCGCGGGTGGTGGCGGCTCGAAGTGCTCTACTAGCACGTTCTTCTCGTCGATGTGCGCGACGAGCAGCAGCGCGCACACGGCTACGTCTAGCACGTAATAGCTGTCGACTCGCCCGGCGACTAGCGTGTCCAGCTCCACCCACCCCTCGCCCGTGCCGTCGCGCGTCAGCTTGGCTATGTGCTGCGGCGACTCGATGTGCTCGACCGTGTACTCGGTGCGGCTCCACGCCGGGTTGCGCTCCACCGTGACGCAGAACGGCGTCGCCAGCGCCGGGTGCACGACGAAGTAGTTGCCGCTGTCCTCGTCCCACACCAGGCGCGCACACTCGCGCTCCGCCGCCGCTACGGCTCCCACGTCGTCCGGCCGCCCCAACGCCACCTTGGCCGCCGCGCTGGGGTAGAGCAGCGCGACGAGCCCGTCGTTCGGCGGTAGTCTGCGCGATGGCTCTTCTAGCGTCGTGGCTAGTGCTTCTTGCCACGTCTTGGCCTCGGACGACTCCCGCAGCGCCCCTAGGAAGCCGCTCGACGATGACCGCGGGCTGGTTGCCGGGTCTCGCTCCTTGCATGGCTTGTGAGGGTCGTGCCGGCTCAGCGTCACGTACGCCGATGCTGACGTCGGGTCGATCCGCATGTGGTAGAGCGGCTGCGTCGACGACGAGGTTAGCGTGTAGACGGGCGTGTCCTTCTCCGGCAGCATCAGCTTCATGCAGAATGTCCGCCCCTCCATCGCCGACGCCTTCCACCCGTTGGCCACCTTCCAGAAGTCGCGCAGTTCTTCTGTTGTGCTGACTGTGGGGATGACGGGAGGATCCTGCGGCCGTCTAGGCCATCGCTGCGCGGAACCCGCGCTTAGAGGGCTTCTCATCGGGCTCCGGACTGGTGGGCTCCTACTCTCGGGTACGTGGGATTGCCGGCTGATGACGGTCCTTGGGATGTGGGTTGGGCTTGTCTGGGTCGGGTAGTACTCCTGCCGGTCAAAGGGTAGATTGTGGTCGTACTGCGGAAATATTGAGCGGATGACTGGCTCTGGTGCTGGGTATGCTGATGGCTCTTCGAAAGGTCTCTTGGCGATTGAACTTCGTGAGCGTCCGCTCTCACTTCTCACCAGTGTACTCGTCCCCGAGAATGCGGTGTCTGCCCGCGGTGGTAGTTCTGAAGGCGGTGGCGGCCTCGATACCGATGGTCCTGCTTGGCTCTGGTAGTAGTATGGGTTATTGGAAGACAGTTGTGGCTCGTTGGCCATAGGCGGTGTCCCGTCGATGACAAACTCGGACAGATCCTCTGGTGTACGCCGCCCATTTCTCGGCGGCGTCATTTCTATAGACGAGCCCTGCTCCCGGGATGACGATTGAGGGGTGGCAGCGCGTGGCCGAGGTGTTGTCTTCCGGGACGGTGGTTTTGTTGTGTTAGGGAAGAGAGAAAGCCCTCCAGGAGGGCCGTTTGATGTCATTGTTGCGACTTATATCTTGTCCCTCCGTCTCGAATAGGTTGGTGCCTACAATTCCAAGTCCTAATTGGATGATGACAAGCGAAACCGAGTCGACTGAGGTACGACAGGAGTTAGAATTGGCGTGCTACCGAATCGTAATCTCTCGGTCCATATCAAGACTGTGAGGGAGTAACTCGGCGAGGCAGACTACAACGTAGCAAACATCGCACCGGCATGCGTAACACTAGGGATCCGGCTGTAGAGATTCGGGCCCCGATCACCAACAGACGAGACACAGATTCGAGAGGACAGAAATGGCAAGATTCTTCATTATTTTGGGATCACCAAGCAAGGGAGACATGAAAATATGTATATACTACCTTAACATGCAGCAAGCGCTGACTGGGCCATGCTTGCCGGCGGCCGTGGTGTGCAGACCTCGGAGCTACTACGCAGTGAAGGCCCAAGGCTATTTTGCTAAGCGCTGTGCACGTCTTCAGAGGTGGGGAGAGGCATCTCAACCAGCCACTGGGGGAGGGTTGCCGTGTAGAAGCTTGCAGGCCACGGGCGCCCCGTCCCCTGGTACAACTCACAACTCGATCTATCCTAGACGAGATGCGTGAGGAAATTTGGCGGAGAAGGGGGACAGAGTCGGATCTGATTTGCGCATCCCAAAATAGAAATATTGCTTGCAGGCGACTGGAGACAAGACGGACCAATCAGAGCCGGGATCACACTACATCTTAGGCGCCCATGCTCAGGAGCTGACTAGCGAAAACGGTAACTGAAGAGAAGCCAAGACTTGTGAAGCGCGCGGGGTTGCGTGACTTGGACCTGTCAATCCTACAGAAGGGCCGCTCTTCTACCTATCTAGAATCGCGAATATGTTGGTTGGCGCGGCACATGGCAAGCCACTAACAGCCTAGGTTCCTAGAGCTGCAAGGCGTTATAAGATCCCATGAGGCGGTAAGATACGATGGTTTCTAGCGAAATCTCGCGGACCTTGAATAGAGCTACTTCGTAATGTGAAGGAGAGGAGGGATATCGTCGACGGTCTCGGACCTTCGGGCACGGAGCCGTATCACCTCTTCTGTCACAATGTGCCGATTCATGATTGAATTATCAAACAATTGTCAGGTCCCGTCACTTTGATATAAGGGTTGAGTTCTTAAGATTTGATGTGATTAAGAAATCGATTGGATACGTTAGTGTTAGGAAATGAGATGCGGATGTGACTCTCCTTCAGGCATAAGCTGAACTGCTAATTAAAGGATTTATTCATATACTCGCTATTAGGAAGTTAGGAGAACAGGAAGTGGTTGATCGCGAGAGAGAAATAACATTCTTCTCAGTACCTTTCTTTTTCCACCTCCGGTACCAGAGTACGCTCTACATATAAAAATTCATTTAATACCTCAACCATGTCAAACTCACCTTTTCTAAGCCCTCTTACAGTAACGCCGTCTTCGTTGGGAATGCTAGGGGCAGCTCCTCGCTCAATCAGGGTTTCCAATGTTTTGGAACTCCTCCCATATCGAACTGCTAGATGAAAAGTCGTTCGTCCCTGCGCGTTTGACAAGTTTGTCATATTTATTCCTTCAAGAGACATAACTTCCATCAATTCCTCAACTGCTCCCAAACTTCTAGCTTCGACTGCAAGGTGTAATGCTATATATGTATATTTCTCGGGGCCTATCACGATAGGTTTCGATCTATACTGTAGGAGAAGACCGAACAACTTCACCGCTGGCACATTGGCAGGCCATATGGAAAGACGTCATCATATAACTGTCGACGGTGTCGATAAACCTAAACGATTTTTGGATCTATCTTAGTATCCCGACTTTTCTCCCTTTTTTCTCTCCTTTTACTTGCTCTCTCGGCGATAGCCGGACCGATGCAGGATCCTGCAATCAATCGGAAGAATCGGCGAAGAACCCGGGCAGGCCAAAAATCTCGGCAAGCGCCGGATAGACGACCGCGATGATCGGAATGCCGATGTTGTTCCCGAGGTCGACATAGTAGATCTCAATGCTGCCGCGCTTCTCCAGTATTCATACTGGTCTTGGTTGATTTAAGATAGGACTCCGGTTTAGTTTATATGGCTCTAATTGTGCCTCGCTTCTGTGCCTCTTGCCAATTTCTGGAACATAGACTGCTCGAGTTTATGCCCTGCTGCTGCTGCTCTCTAGACAGAATTCGGGTATTGTATCACGCGGATCTTTAACGCCATCGTAACCTGGGTCGTAAATTTATCAGATACATCTATCAGACGGAAGCCAAGGGGGTCGCCATACCGTACTGTTTCATGAAGCGAACCAAATTGTTAGCAAACATTTTCCGTTTTCCAGAGTCTGCAGCGATTTCGCCAAAAAGGGGCTAGGTAACGGTATCGTTATCAGAAAACGTCCTGTACACAATTACTTCGTAACGTCCGGTACGGTTTTCAAGCTCCCATAGCAACATACTAGCCTCCGATGCTGATGAAAACTTTGAGGTCAGGCTTGATGGATTTGAGGTTGGGAACTTCCCGAAACAGACTCTCGGGGGTTTAGCTATCCGCCGGTACTATCTTGTAAGAGCCAGGTTCGATGTAGGCAAATGCGAATTTGACACTAACATTGGAATTCGTTAACACGCTGATCTGGCCCAACTTAGTTGAAGATGGTGCATCTACTCACTAAGTAAGGGCATCGACAGCAATATCAGTAGGGCCAACTTTGTGGCAAAATTTGCGAGCGCTCCAGGCTTCGTAATATCCAATGACTTTATTTTGCAGAATGTTGTCTATGGCAGAAGCCCCCCCGCGCGGCTCAGGATGCAAAATACAGTTGCTCTGGCAGCTACCTTCTCATTGATATGTTAGTTGTGTGGCCTCTATAGCCTTTCTCTTCCCTATTTATTATTTGCTTCGCAACTTACCGGTGCAGAACTCTTTAGTAGTACCACACTTAAATCATCACAATTAGTATTTATTTAAATACACAAGGTAGCTCGTAGGACTGCATGATGCTGTATTTCTTAATCCAAACTTGTTATAGCATGTGTTTAGCGAAAATTCAGTACCTGGAACAGTGGTATCTTTGCCGGACTCGGCGCGAGCATCGCAGTTTGATACGCATCCGTCTCCACAGTACTACTCTCGTGTTAGTTCTTCTTTCTTTTCCTGCATCAAGTATAGATCATAAGCAAAGTACCGTTGATCCGTAGCCGCAGAAACCGCTTCACCGCAGCATGCCCTATTGCGCCAGGGTTTTCTAGGCCCACACGAGTAGTCATCTTGTCTCCGACGTAGCTCGGATGTACTCAAGTTTGTTCCTTGAGGGAAGTCTTCTTGAAAGCCAAATCTGGTATTGATATCACGTCCATATATAGGTGCCACTCTAGGAGACAAGATTTCTGTGATTGAAATTCGCAGGAGCAACGACGTTGGCAATATTGTGACAGCCAAGAAAACAAGGGGAAGCAAGCTCTTGGCCCTTCTAGATGATTGTGCTTTAGGGAAGGTCATCCTTGGGAATGACAAGACACGGATGTGACAGTTACAGAAGATTACCGGGATTACTCGTAGCGGTAGCTTGTAAATATTATTGTCGAGGTAGTTCTCCCTATCCTTCTACATGAATCATTGCTATCATCGTGCTCTCTCACCAAGACGTAACAGTTACTCCTAGAAAAGACTAAATATAACAATCGACCATGAAAAGCAATTACGGCGATAATCCTCCGTTAGAGGCCATCGCAGCATCGATCTCTGAATAGTTTATCGGTCAGTGAAAGTTGAAAGTTGAAAGTTGAAAGTTTCTAAACTGAGCGAAGGCAGCCTACATCAGATAAGGTGGCATTAACCGTGCGGTACTACCCTTTCTACGTACTTGTACTTACAAACGGGCCGATTATGGATGGTAAGAGGACATCTGATTTAGTTGATTCTTATTATATATTGCCACTTTTGTCTTCTTCTTATTATACCCATCGTCTAAGCAGTTCTCGTGTGGATTCCACTTTTATATATCAAGTCATTGCAATCGCTTAATCAGACAGTGCCAGCATGGATAGCAAGATTGTGCTTTTGTTCATTTTCCCATTCTTGGCGTGGGCTCAACAGCTGAATGGCACGGCCATGAACATACCTTCCCCCTCCGAATCAGTGACACCCATATGTACAAGTTCCCATCAGCTCAAGGAACAGGGCTACAACTGCAACTCCGTCGCCAAAGCTCTCAACGTGTCTACCTACGGTCTGCTAGTAGCAAACGATTTAGATCTATATTGTCAAAACTTCTACATAGCTGTCGATGCACAAGCGACTCTATGCGTACCTGAACAATGCCAGACTTATACGTGGCAGCCGGGCGACTCCTGTGAGAGTGTCCTCATAACCCGGCCTGGTATCACTATGACACAGTTTTTGTCTTGGAATCCTCAGTTCAACAGCTTGTGCGGCAACACTGGAAAGTTCTTTGGATATGAGATCTGTGTTGGCCCTCCGGGTGGGATTTTGAATGAAAATACAACCTCCCCGGCGCCTAGTACATCCGTGACTGCGCCAGTTTCGCCTCCACCTAACGCTGCCGGGGGCTCCAACAAACCATGCGGGATGTGGTACACCGTAGAGTTAGGAGACACATGTGGCGTCATCTCCGCCGCCAATGGCATTGGGCTAGATGACTTCCGCTTTTTGAACCCGGCACTCGACACCCAATGTGCCAACCTGTTGCTCGGCGTGGCTTACTGCGTCGCCCCGGTTGGCGATATCACCACATACCCTGGTCACCCGACGCCCACTCATTCCGGCCCGTGGGTCGCCGTCACTGTCTCGGCGCTGCCTGACCCACCTGTGGACACGGATATCAAGACCACGACAGGAGACCCTGGCTACGTGGCAACGGCTTCGCTTCTCCCCACGGCGGCAGGCACAGTGCCAAATTGTGCGGTGTATCGCAACTTCAATGCCAACAACAACGATCTCAACGCCTGCGGCTACGTAGCGCATGCCCACGGGGTGACGGTGGAGCAGCTGCGGCAGTGGAATCCAAGTCTTGGCGGCAGCGGATCTAGCGATTGCGCTCTGCAGAGCGGCTTCAGCTACTGCGTGGAGTCCACTAGGTCTGGTGATACAGACCCGCAGACTCCCGACACCTGCCTTGACCTTAACGCCACCGAGCCCGGGACTGTAGAAAACTGTACTTGTTTCACGCAAGTCCGAGGATACCAGATTCGAAGCGAGTATACATGCGATGCGTTAGCGTCCTCGGTACCCATCACCTTGTCCCAGCTGCTTGCGTGGAATAGCTGGCTTGGCGCCTCTTCTTCGTCCGCACAAGACTGCAACACGGCGCTTTACACCAATCTGGACTACTACGGGGTTCGCGCAGTTTGTATTGGGGTCTCTCCCACAGGCTCACCGACGACCGCGGCCAGTCCACCAGCACTAACACAGACTGGTGGCGTGGAAGGATGTATAGAGTATTACGTGGTGCAGTCTGGTGACGACTGCTCTCTGATCCAAACCAACTTTGATATCACTTTCGAGCAGTTTCTCAGTTGGAATCCTTCAGGTGCGTCGTCTTTTCCGCATCTATATTGTCTTGATATGAAGTACTGACGTTTATTGAAGTTGGAAATGACTGCGAGAACCTATAGCTTGGCTACGCGTATTGTGTAAAGGGGCCGGCTTGATGAGATGTTGGAGAGGGGATCAGAATGCGTTGTATGATAATATCGGCGGCCCTATGAGGAGGTAGTATGCCGGTAAGTATTTTCATATCCGGCTATAAATTTCGGGCTATTGTGTTCGCCCAGCGGGAGGGAGGGCATTGGTTTCTATGAGTCATATGTGGCATAGGGAATGCCTTTTTCAGATCCCAAGCCTTCCAGTCCTGGAAGCTCCTATGCTATGTAGGCATCATTTATATGCAACCCAGAAAGCGCTATGTCAGGTAAAGGAGAAAGGTGTTATAAAGGCTATCTCCATATACCATCATGGAGTCATACGAGGTAAGTGTAGGTATTCTGCGACAGAAGGATACGTACCTGGTAGATTACGCATGCATAACATTATGAAATCGAGAAGTTATAAACCTGAACAATTCTAACTCGGCCAGAAATACCTATTAGCGCCGAGGTCCAAGAGAGCTTGATTTGAATGCCAGCCCAAACAGTTTCTCTTGGATATCTAACCCCCTATTTACACGTTTGCCTAACATCCAACTTAATACATATATGAAAGGAAACATCATATCATTCTCAACCAATACGCCCCTAGTTCCATCAGGTTGGCGCACTTAAGCTGCTGCTGCCGTCGTAGTCGGCGCCGGTACGGTAACAACAACAGTAGTCGTGCCAGGCACAGAAACATCGCCCAGCAACGGAATAGTGATCGTAGCCCCCGCCGCCACAGTAGTAGCGGCCGCAGTTTCAGCAGCGGTCTCGGTAGCGGCCGGGTCCTCAGCTGCAGGCGCCTCGGCTGCGGGAGCATCTGCTGGAGGAGCGGCGGGAGCCTCCTCTGCGGGAGCGGGAACGAAAGCGGCTGCCTCGAGAGGAATCGAGGCGACTGTTCCGCCCGATACCGTGGTTCCGTCGACACTAGCATTCGAAGCTGCCGCGCCCTTGGCGTAGTCGACGATCTGCTGGTCATCTGTGCTATCGAGTCGTAAGCTAGAGACAAAAAGAGAGAGATGGGGGGGAAGCGATGAACTTACGGGTTCACGATCATTACTTGGCCTTCTTGACAATGTGGCCCAGTTGCGCAGTAAAGGAACATGGTGTCGGTGCTAGTGATGGGCATATTGAACGTTCCGACTGTAGTTTGACCATCCTCGAATGGAATATGCCCGCTGTGGATTGCGGTCGCGACAGTAGCTTGTAGTGGTTGGCATGGAGCATCCTGAGCGCTTTGGGTTACGGTGTGGTTGCCGTTGCTGAATTGGAACTGTATGATGTCTCCTACGGCTGCCGTTATGGAGTTGGGGACGAAGGTATCTTGTGGTCCACCGACGACGACGGGTATTATCCTGTTGGCAGCCTCAACTATTTACCGTCAGTCTCACGCGACTTCGTTGCTTTATTCTGACGTGAGAAGATACATACTCTCGAATCCCCCTATCTCAACAGGCTCTTGCCTAGATATTATCCGAGATGGCCGCGCACTGGCGGCTGCGGCGAAGAGAACAGAACTGACGTAGAATAGCATCTTTGCTGATAGAAGACTAGTGACGGCGCAATATGGTAACGAACGATAGTGCAAAGAAAACACTCCAATAAGCTTCCTGGCTTGTCTATCAGATTAAAACGTATGATTATGGTAATACCGCTCAACGGCTATCTGCTCACTAAGTGGCACGAGGGAAAGAAAAGCGAAAGGAAAGAGCTTCAACTAGGTCAAGGAGTTGAGGCCCAGTTTGCCAGTTGGGGGTTAGATATCATCATATACGACTGGGCCACCCTCAGACTTTCTATTAGTAACACCCATTGACGTGAGACCTGTCTCGTCAGTCGTAACAGCCTAGGTGTAGCAGAACTTTCATGGCATCTCCTAGTGGAGTATTAATGTCCCTTTATCTTTAAGACCGAAGAGCGGCCTTTCCTCCTAGACCTATACAGGAACGAGAGTCCTGCGCCGCACATGGATCGGCAGTTGAAGCTAGAGTGCCAGTATAGTCGAGATACACGTTCATGCAGAGTACGTAGTTTCTCCAAGTCTATACATCTATTCGCTAGAATGAGCAAAAGCATGGTTCGATAGCCCCCACCCTTTTCGTGTTATGAGGCTCTTGGGAGCTTGGCTTACAATCTGTGATCCTCGCTGCCCATGCGTACGCACGCTGATGGGCTAGGTTCACCCTTGACGAAGATCCCGCTAGATCAGCCATTACCTAGAAGCACATCATAAGATTTCCCAAAATGTCCGAACTGATCCACATGCTGTCGTAATCTCCAAACATCAAGATCCAAAGAGGGAATAAGAGGTTTACGAATTACATAGAGTCTGAAGTTCGTCGGTTCGTCTTGGCGGCTTGGCAGCCTTGGCTGGAGAGGCGTGTCGTTTCAGATCAACTTCAGATGGAGCATCTGAAGCGTTTGGCCTTATTAGCCGCATCGCGACGGCAGCTGTCGGTGGATAAGATTGACTTGTGTCAGCGCCTAATAGTTCAACCATTGGAGGTTGCTAACCGCTTTGCCCATACGGCCTATCGGACCAGGACTCTCCAGTGGAGACATTTAAATCAGTCTAGCTTGATCTTTTGGGAAATATTTATAGACGACATAGGGGAAAGGAAAATAGAGCCGTCGGGATAGTCGGCGGAAAGAACCGTGATATATCCAATTCCGGCAGGCAAGAGCGGGTGATCGGCGTGAGTAACCGGCCACAACCGGCCCCACTTCTCCTCCGATCCTCGGATAGCCGCAGCTGGGGCTGAAGCTCAGCCGCTCTTTAGTTTGGTATCAACCTCTAGAACATTTTTAGTCTAGGCTCCACGATGGTTATCCCAAGAAACATCGAGTTACTCATCTCATAAGAGATATAGTTGTTTCCACGGGAACTGTACTTGTATATCGGAAATACGGTTGAATCAATCAGGTTCATGTAAGTCTTGCCACCTAATCCTATAACCTAGGGGGATACGTATATATAGGTACCTATGAATACTATTAATACCTCATTCACACTCGGACTACTTAATACTTGCTAAACATAAGGCCTAGCTATTGTAATCAAGGCGCCATCTCAACATGCCACACATAGTAGTCCTAGGGTACGTCCCTCCACACTAAACCCCCCGATCACATACACAACAGTCTAACTCTATCCCTAACCTATAGCGCCGGTGTCACGGGCCTAAGCTCCGCCGTGCGGCTCCAAGCCGATGGCCACATCATCACAATCGTAGCGCGGGACTTCCCCGCCGGCTCCGAGACCATCGACGCGCAGAGCCAGATCAACTACACGTCGCCGTGGGGTGGGGCGCACAACCGGCTCGTGCCGCCGACCAACGCCTCGGAAGAGCGCGAGCACGCCATGAGCCTGCGCACCTTCGCGCATATGCGCGCCGTGCACGACCGCCACCCCGAGGCCGGCGTCACTTTCATGAAAGGCGTCGAGTACCTCGAGGCCCCTAGCGAGGCGTACCAGGCGCTCACTGAGGAGCGCGCGACCGCACAGCTGGGCATGCAGGGGTTTAGAAGACTGGGGAGAGAGGAGCTGCCGCGGGGCGTTGAGTGGGGCTGTGAGTACGACACCTGGTGTGTTAATCCTATGGTCTACTGCGGCTTTCTGCTGCGCAGGTTTGCGATTCAGGGGGGTAAGGTTTTGAAGAGGGAGGTGAGGGACCCGAGAGAGATCTTCTCGTGGAAATTCGAGGTAGGGCCGGTTGACACGCTGGTCAATGCCTCGGGGAACGGATTTGGTGATGCGAACATGTTTATCACGAGAGGTACCTAGATTATTTCCCCCAAGGGGCTAGTTACGTGTTATAGGGCTGACGTTGCAAATAGGTCAGACATGCCTTGTCGCCAACCCCTGCACTGCAACTGTCACGCGGCAGAACGCAGATGGCTCGTGGACGTTCTGTGTCCCCCGGAATTTCGACGGGGGTACTATTATTGGTGGTACTAAAGAGCCCGACAACTGGGACCCGAACCCGTCGTTGGAGGTGCGTGAGGCTCTGCTGCGGAAATTCGCTGCTACTTACCCGCAGATCCTGGGCCCCGATGGCAAATTCACGGTGATGAAGGATATCGTGGGTCGGCGGCCGACTCGAAAGGGTGGCATGAGGCTAGAGAGTGAGATAGTAGGCGAAAACAAGTGCATCATCCATGCTTATGGACTGGGCGGACGGGGCTATGAGTTGAGCTGGGGCGTCGCCGAAGGGGTCGCGCAATTGTTGTCAGAGCACTTGGGTTCAGGGTCTAAGTTGTAACAGGCTATGGACTAGCAACTGGAACTTTCAGTTGGAAATCTGCATTCAAGGGGTAGACAGATCGACGGAATATTTCGACATAAGCAACGGTGGATAGGCACGGTTGCTTACGACCTCGCAACGTACGGTGTGGGGTGGTATTGCAACTATGTATAACGAAGCCGGGCAGGTCGGGGTTCTGTAATCAGAAGCCGGCATAGGATTCTATACGTACCTGGTATATACAACATCAATATGAAGCCTCCATAGTAATAGTAAGAATTATATGTAAAGTTCATTATAACCAAACTCATAGTACGAAAGAACTCGCCTTCGCAAATTCAAAGATGACGAGCCCTCAGTAGAAGCAAGAGATATAAGTAAGAACCCAACTAGACAGTGACGAAGGGTTTACCTAGGTACCTACCTAGGTAGGTAGGTAAGGCCACGAGAAGAACCGTGAGCGAACAGCTGGGCTGCTACCCGCCCACCTCAGCCCTCGATGCTTGACCACGCTTGCGGGATTGGTGCTGTCGCGATGCACTTACATCAGACGGTTGATAGGGAAGTTCTTTCGTGGAACCACATTCTCTGCGCCAATCTCAACGGAAACTATGCCGAAGCCCCGAAGAGTCGAGCGGTAGAGGAAGGCTAGGTCAATGTTGAAGCTGTCACCCTTGATGCCAAGGTGTGTCTAGACTGATTAGCAGCCCCTTCGATGTGAACTCGTATTATCGGACGATATACAGAATTCGTGACTTCTAGATGCTTCCTTTTCGCATGTGACGATATCCTAGCCGTGCATATTATTCCGGATGCCCAAGCGGTCTTGCAGGGTACGTTGATACGAGGTATGTAGATCGCATGGCTTATCTGAAGTACGAACACTCTCTGTGTGACTCAAGGGTATAGTAGGTTGGATACTAGCTGACCAGATATGAAATCGAGCTTTGAGGCGCTGCCGTTTGAGGGGTCGTTGACTCATTCCCGAATCCCATCCCAATGCCTGAGTGGACCAATCCAGTCGTTGAGAAAGCGCTTTAGGAACATGGGCCTGAGAATATTGAGATCAACATCGCTGACTGTGCCAGTGTACGTGCTGTACATCGACAATGCCAAAGATTACCTGAATGATTTTGGATAAGCTTGTGGATTGGCACTGGGGCGAAGAAGTAGAGATAAGGCGCGAAATGACCACATTGTAACTATCTCAAGGGCAAGCACAACGGCAAAGGTTACGATACGCCTTGGAAGATAATTCTGGTAAAGTGCAGGAAGCCATCTTCCTAGATAACGGTTGCTTGCATATGTGAAGAGGCCTATTCGATAGAGATGTTATTCAGAGGCAGAGAGGGAGGGGAAATGCAGGTGAAATGCGACATGTGCGTGGGTTGTTTCAACTCTTGTTGATCTGTGATGAAAACCAACCAATGATACCCAGCGCCACGTCCATGGATACGCTATTCCGTGGGACTGGGATAGGTGGAAATGCCGCTGACGGTTGTAACGATAGACCTGCGTGGAAACCCGACTATAGAAGTCTGGGAGTGGTCCGTGTGAGGCGCGGGACGTTTTGGTTAGGAAATGAGTGTAATGCTGCTTCAGTCGTTTACTATAGGACTGAGATATTCGAGGCTAATTGCTTTGAGGAATAGCATGATGGCGTTTGACGCGACAAATATGTAAGATGATCATGTATCATAGTATTAGATAGGAGGAGGCTTAAGTGTTTCTCTCTTCACATCGCCCCTTATTCCTTACTGGGGTTATTAGTGACTCTTCTACGGCACAGGCCTTTTCATAGCGCCATCATCTCTCAATGTCGCTAAGATATATCCTTGTCAGTATGCTTTCACATCAGACGTCCTGCTTCGCGAAGATTCTATTCGACGCCATGCCATGCCATGCCATGTCGTGAGGGGGAGAATGCTGTTACCCGACGCATGGCGTTGTCGCCGGTTGAGGGGGTGCAAACGCGAAAGACCATAAAGCCGTCCTGCCCGCTTACCAGATATCTACCTACCTAACTCTCAATTCACTTCTCTATATTCCTCGAACTTCTCGGATAGGCTACTCTATCCCATACATACTACATTATTATGCTTAGGCGATGAGGGTCGGATGAATAGGGAATATGAGAACTGGCCTGGTGGTCTGGGTAAATTGGTTAACTATGGATATTGGGAGTACTTATCTTTGGATTGAACCTCAACTGGTGAAGCACCTACATATGGCTGTAAACAATGAATGTATCAAGCAGAATGGACCGAGAAACACATAAACCAATTAAATATTAGGTAGTTTGAGATAATCAAAGTGACTTGACTTTGGTACGTAAGTAAACGGAAGCCCCTGTGGTATAGACTGAAGCAATAATTGCGTGAAATATTGAACTAAAGATAGTTGAAGGTGAGTGTCTCATCAATTATAGGCTTGCCTCCGTTGGTATTCTTGTAGCTTAACCCTACAAATTTCTCTCCTTGAAATGTGAGCTACTAGGCATATTTGCCATCGCTAGCCCCTTGACGTCGTAGCAATAATTCTTTAGCTCGATGACATTCATACGTCCTCAGCTACCCGTTGTAGCAATGTCTATTAGAGAAAGTCCACCTAGACCCAGCGTTTCTCAAACCAGGAACGTCCAGAAACTCGGATACACAAACTCCTCCTCGAATATCCGTCTGACCTGCTCAAGGACAAACTTCTCGACCTTGCCTACATTCTTCAGGCTCTGCTTGGTGCCCTCCCTCTGGCCAATCTCGCTCTCGACCCTGACCTCCTGCAACAAACTCCCCAGCCTCGCCCTGTGTTGCGGGCGCGCACCACCAGCACCAGAGCCGGGTCCATCTTCATCAGCAGCACCGCCACCCTCAGCATCGTCATCGTCATCTTGTCCCACAGCAGCTAGCGCATCCTCCGGACTTAGAAAGCAGAAGTGCACGCGCTTCCTGATGTAGGCCACGACACCTACCCCGTCAAACGTGAGGCCCGTGATATTCAGCTTCACGGGTATCTTGACGAAGCTCGGCATGGGGTAGTCGAGCAGGATCTCCGCCGTCAGCATCAGCTTGACGTCGCCCGCGTACTTGATGCGGAACACGGCCTGCAAGTCATCGACCCTAGGCTCGCGGAAACGTTTCGGCTGTTCCTCGTCCTCGTCTCCTTCCGCTTCCCTCTCGCTCCCTTCGTCTACGGCGCTATCGTCGTACTCGTCGCTGATGATGCGAGGACTAGCTGTGACATGCGGATGTGGGGGCCCCGCCGCCATATCCCTAGTAGGCGGTCGTGACGCCCCGGCAGACGTCGGTGCGAGCGTCGAGACGCTGTGTTTTTCTCGAAGTGGGTGCTGCAGGGGAGCGAGCGTAGCTATGGCTGGTACTGGGCTCGGGGGGAAGTCTGAGATAGAGCCCTGCGAAGGATTCCTGCTGTGTCCGTGGCGCCGGCTCCCGCTGGGCGAAGGATACCTCCCGGAGGGCGGTGAATGTGTACCCCCTGCCATGTCTAGCCAGCCGTTTAGATGTTGGGCTCCAGCTACGGCGGCCAATGGTGTCTGTGTGCCGGACCAGGTGGTTGCGAGTTTCGATTGGAAGTAATGCATGTTCGCCGTGCCGCCAGGCACACCAGGCGTCGTGACGCCTAGTCCTAGGAAAGGGTTGCCTAGGTCTGGTGTTCCAGGGGCGCTTCGTAGGCCTGCGACGTGAATATGTGGTGGGTAAAGACCATCAGGGCCGTAGGCGGGAGTCCCACTTCCACTTCTACTACGTCCATTTCCACCCCTGCCTTCCAATCTCCGGATCTGGTCTGCTCTTCTCCTACGTTCCGCATCTCTGATTGCTTCGGACACGGCCTCTGCATTGTCGACCCCTAGCCTAACCCCTTCACTCTCCCTCTCATCGCTTCCGACATCATCCTCGTCATCGTCATCAGATATATCCGGATTCTCCTCGTAGAAGTCCGGCAGCGGGTCGCATATATCCTTTAGGACCACATTCGGCGGTATACTGCCAAATGCGAAGTCGTGAACAGTGACAGATTTGATGAATCGCGGTAGCGGCACAGATTGAAACTTGGTGTGAATGAAGTCCCGGATGCGTTCCGCGAGCGCTTCCCCGTCCGGCCCGCCCGTCAGCGTCTCCCAGTTCAGGTCTATCGACATAATAGCAGTAGTAGCTGGGACGGTCGTGTATGATTGTTTATTGTTATTAATCCCTTCATTTTATTCTCACTCATGGGTACTCATGGCCCTATTTCATGCCATTCGCATAATGCGAGAAATATGATTTAATTCGTAGTCGTGATGATTCCTATTCATTTGGCCGGGTGTGTTTGTAAATTGAAGTAGCAGACCGGGGAATAAAATCACGAGATTTGAGCGGCCGTGGGGCTCGGCTGCATGCATTAGCGTGTTCCGCCTGCATATTTTAGTACGTCATCTTTTGAGCCTCGTTTATGTACAATCTGGCATGTGAGGCAGGCGCGTATATTTTACACCCACGGTAGGTGCAAAGCGGTAATAGCTTCCCCTGGCAATGCATTTCATTCGCTGCAATAACTGCGATAGCGAGACTTAAACAGCATATTGTAAATAATTCATAGCGTTCATCATTACAATAGGGGGTATCGGTATCTACTAGGAAACAAAATCAACTATGCCTTCCCCTGTCCCTGATCTGCATGATGCTTTCGTTCATATCGCATACGTCTCATTGACGTCTTTGTACTGGATAGGTTGCCCTGTGTCCCTCCTTTTATAAACCATCCTATGAGCGCCCAGTGAACACCTTCGTTAGTGAGAGTCCTAATACACATCGCTCATACAATATGCTATATAACACATGTGTGCCGCTGAAAATGCGATACTCATGATGCGCCTGTATTCGCAGGTGCCCCTTCATCCCCTGCTATGACGTTAACTTCTGCTCGTGCTGGCCTTGATGCTAGCAGTGGTGCACCGAACTGGTGCCAACAATTCGGTGCCTCGAGAATGTATCTATCATGGCATCAGTAAAGGTCAGCAACACCTTGGGGAAGAGTAGCGTACCTTGCCATTGCCTCCCTGAATCTCGACTTATACTCCTTTGGACTTGTTACTGTAGGCTTATTGCGGCCGCCACCGGCGAAACCACGGTCCTTGATCCAGCTTTCAAGTTTCTTGTCCCAAGTGTACGTTCGGATGCAATCAATGATGCCTACTACCAACTCCTTCCTGACTTCATCTACGGCAATCATAAGAGAGTAGTCCATAACATTCTGGCGGGCTAGGAATAGCGTGTCGTTCCAGACCGATGCCCGTAGGAGCTTCTTCGAATGCTCCCTTGCGAAAAGTGGTGACTCGTAGATGTACTCGACCATGTTTTCGTCAAGGAGCACTTCATTCTGCTCCCCAGTGGACTGGATCTTTCGATTCCTCATCGAACCTTTGAGATCAAAGATCCTCGTAGGAGCTCGGTCGTAGAATAGGTTTTCCATGAGAAGCAAGTCGAGTTTGATTTCTGTGTTCGTCACTGGGTTCTTTATGACGACCTGAAAGAACCCTAGCATCTTTGCAATTACTGATGGCAAGTCATGGAAAAGTGCCTCGGCCATCAAGCTGAAGTATGCGGGCGCAAATTTCAAGAACGCGGCAGTCTCTACTGGTGATAGGGACTAACAAGTGGTCAGCTTATACGCTTACACGGGGGAAGCCTATTTTTTCTTACCTTCATTACCATCCGATCATCCTGTGTTTTCAAAAACACCGACTTCGTCTTGCCACCCTTGGAATCCCACTTGAGACATCGGGAAAGGGACTCGACGATGCGGTCGGCGACACCGCATTTCCGTCTCAGTGCATCGAATTGCTCGGCATAAAATATTTTAACGAGCATCTTGGCCGTCCCCTCAGTAAACTGGTACTTGTAGTGGGAGCTCGAATTGTGGACAAGTTTGGTCTCTAGCTGGTCCTCGGTGATTATTTCTTCGATGTTTGAATACGCAGACAGCGCGTCATCCTCTGTTTCCGACGAAATTGCTACGTTCTCGCTATCCTTCTTGCGATAAAAGGTCCGAAGCTTCTCCTTGTAATCCTCAGAGCTAAGAGCAAAAGCAATGAGGGAACTTGGCTCGTCTTCTCGAACAATGATATCGGAGTCGATGAAGATATGATCTGTCGCATTCAGGGGGTAATCTAATGGCGGCCATTGACTAGCTGATCGTTCGTTCCAGAAAGTGGTGAGAACCTTCATGAAATTGTTCTTGTCTTGCCTGGGAAGTTCTATCGGGATCTCAGTGCTGGAGTCGAACGACTCGGCTATTTCCTCAAGTGTAGTGCCATCAATTAATGAGTGTTCAGTATCACTCTCTCCCTGCTCATCATCCGTCCCTCCCAAACTATTGATGTGAGCTTGGTCGTCTGTCTCGGCTTCTGCTGTTACTTCCTCGGTAGGGTTGAGAGCGTCTTTAGGATGCTGTAAATCGCGAGATGGCTCTTGGGCAGTGTCGCTTGCTGCTGGGAGTTCTCCTGAGCCTGCTGGATCGCTTGATTTTGAATTAACTGGTTCTGTTACAACCGCATGTTCATCTTCGGCAGTGCCTGGTTCCAGCACGGCCTCGTCCACGTCTTCGTAAACTTCGACTATCGCTTTAGTCGTGGAGTGTTGAAGGAAAGGTCTTGAATGCGACATTTTCTGTTTTCGTTTTTCGCGATCTTTCTCACGCTCCTTCTCGAATTCCCGACTAAGCTGCTCGAAATGTTTGCGGATAGTAGACACTCTCGAGTCCTTCTTGCCGACAAAACGAGGAATTGAGGAAGTATTTCCCTTCCGATGAGACCTAAGATTACTAAATAGTTTCTTCTCTCCCTTGACAGAATCGTTGGTGTGAACCTTTCGGAGCTCGTTCCCAACTGGTGCTTCAGTGGTTGGTACCCTTTCCTTGTCCTTGTTGGCACTAAACATCTTCTTGCCAACCCCAGAATGCATACGGGGCAAGGTTGGCATACTATTCGCTGGCTGTGATATGGCGCGAACCATGGGCGGCGACACGTTCGATCCAATCCTACGGGAAGAGCCGCGTTCTGTTGTCATCTTCGGGGGATCTGCGATTGACTTGGATTGTTCACCTCCTACTGTAGTTGCTACAGTTGTGCTCTCAGGCACTGTCGAACCCTGTCGACGACGGATTTGCTCGACTTGCTCAGTAAGTGACATTGGGAGCATGGCAGCAGTTGTTGGTTTTGGTGCTAGATCGGAAGATGGTGCTATACCCGGACTAGTGTCTACCGGTGGAAGAGCTTGTGGAACCCTATCATCATTTTCTGGCTGACATGGGACAGAGCTACTGGGGACGGGTGACTTTTGTACCGCGAGATCTAGAGGCTCGACTCTGGATAGAGTTGCATCTTGAGGTGTGGCATCGAGAGGAGCTTTCTCTTGGTTCGCGTCCAGCGGAGAAGGGTCAGTCGCGCTTTCCGATGGTTGGGTGTCCTGCTTAGATTCAGTATCCGTGACGCTCGCCTGCGTGGTTTCTTCGGTAACCTCAGCTGCCTCAGTTGAGCCTTCAGTGGTAGAAAGCGATTCCTTTGATTCATCCGTAAACATTTTACGAAGGTGAATCATGGTTAGCCTCCGGATATCCTTGTCCGAAGGCAGAAAATCAGCCTCAAATTTTGTGAACGCGGTATCCCATTCAGCCACCTTAACAAGCATCTCTCGAAGAGCCACGTTGAAGGGTATGACCTCGTAGTACTTCGACTCCATATATTTGTCCTGGAGTTTCCGGATGAGCGAAGCATGGTCGTCCTGTATTCTTTTCGACAATCGCTCCATCTCCGCCTTGCAGGCTTCGGCCTTTTCAGGGAGGATATTATCGATGTTGATAGCCTTCAGCCTAGCTTTTACCGACGCCGTGAATCGCGTCCACCTATCTTGAGCGTTGGCGAAGATCTCATTCTTCATGTTTAGGTCGTGCTCGACATTCCACGTAATTCTGGCTCGAGGAACGATGATCTCCAAGAGATCGATGGGATCGTAATGGATGCGAATGATCTTGTCCTGCAGCCCGAAGTAGCGTATATGATCACGATGGTGGTCGTGAGGACAATTCCAACCATCCTCCTCCTCGTCCTTGACTAGACGTGTGCCTCTGCTCCAGAATGACAATTCGAGGTATTTTCCGAAGGAGTACTTCCAGGTTCCTTTGGACATCTCCATCTCATTGGTCTCTCGTTTGCAAACCTTACAGTAGCTCCACATCATGATGTTATCACTGTGAAGCCTGCCTTTGGTATCCTGTTCAAGGAAGATAGTGATGCGTGCTTCGCCATGAACATACGTCCGGTGATGCTCATACATTTTGCGCTCGCAACCATTAGCCGTGCAAGTAGATTCAGCACCGTAACATATGTCTTCGATATACTGCCCCAAAGTACAGTCAGGGTCCATGCCGCTGTTGTTATCGGTATGCTCATCATAGAAACCAAGCGCAATAAGACTCGGTTCCATGCAAGGTATCTTATTTTCGGTACAAATAAGCGAATGCAAGACAAGGATATTTTGATGCGCATAGGGCTCAAATAGACCAATGTTGCCTTGAATGTAGTTTTCCCACTGCCGTGTCTGTGTTTTGTAGTTGTACAGGGCTTTGTCATACTCAGCGTCGTGAACGGCGTGGAGAATCTCCAGGATCTGTCGGGGAGCCGTATGGCCTGTTTCAAGCACCATCCGCGGCTTGATAAGCTGGAATTTCTGGGGATGTGGCTTTTCGCAATCGAGACGTTCATCGATTACATCCTGGTCACGTAATCGTTTTAAGTGTACTAACTTTCTCTCCTGTTCACGAGCTTTCATCAGCAGATATGGCTGTGCGAATTTGACAAACGGAGACGCTGAGAGAATTTTCGTTTCATATTTGGCGACCATGTCACTGTAGAATGTCGGCATAGGGATATCTTCGGGCACGGGACTATCGTGGGCCGACCTAGAATGGGACTCGTGGAGAGAAATCAACCGGTCGGTACGCTGAATTGACTGCGAAAGGAGTTGGTCCTGCGGCATTGCATTGCTTTGTGGCGCCTCGGGTGGTATCTCAGAATGATGGCTCTCTTGGCTTGACGGAACATTGTCTTGTGTTGTGGAGGGTAAACTTCTCTGCCCGTCATCATCTGTGTTGGACGTCTTCGTACTTAATGAGATCAAACTTGGGTCAGTAGCTTGACTAGGATCTCTCGATAGGTCTTCGCTCGTAGGAAGCTGGAGATATGAATCCCGCATCAAGCACGATTCGAGTTTGAGATTGTACACGACATACACCATAAACTCAGTGATACGTTTGAGCTTTGCGAGGGTATGTGTAGATGCACCCCTGAGAGCTATCGTGCATCCAAGCTCCTCTTGGTCGCTAGACAAGCAGATGTATGTCTTCTTTCGACCAGGGATTTCCTCGTTTACAAATGTTTTCACCTCATAGCCCGTGCTCTTTCCCGGTTGGAATTGATGCGGGGGGAGGGCCAACATATCTACAGAGGAGATGACTTCAGTCTCTAAGCACCTCGAAACGGCCGAGAGAACAGACGGCTTCACGTTGTAAGCGACGGAAATCTTCGCGTCCGACAGGAACTGCAACGCGAGGCCCGACACACTTTTCTCAGCTAGCAGTAACTGAGGTCGGAGGGCAACGATCCTGTTCACCAACTGTCTCAGGAACTCTCGCTCCTGCTCGATGACCGGTTGCAAACTCATGAATTGCTGCTGATGCCGTTGGTACTCGATCGGAAAAGACACGATTACGACACGAGGATTGGGCATGCGGCGCGGCATAGTTTTTAATGCGAGCTTCTTCGTAAAGATGACGCCGGAAACGTAGCAAGTATCACTGGGCCTGCCTCCCGGTATCTTCTTGAGCTTGACATAATGCCGGATGTCGATATCGTCGCCCCTGTCAATATCAGGATCCACAGACGAGGTGCATTTCAAGAGAACCGGTACCAACGCCTTCTCCCATGCGGTCGCATTCGGTATGTTCGAGTCTTGGAGCAGTTGTCGCAACAGCTTCCGGACGTGCAATAAACTAGCAGGATTGAGTTCTAGCCGAGGCTCCTTATCGCCTTTCATGGACGAGCTTCGAGTGAGACGCGGCAATTCGGACCCTCCCGGACTATCAAATAACGGAAGGGTTTCGTTCGATCCAGTTGGGCCTCTCATCGCGGCTGATTTGGGACGAGGAGAGCGGAGGTGGTGTCCACTAGCGATACTCATATTTCGCCGCCTAGACGATCTCGGATGCAGTTCATCAAGGCCACGGCTGGTAAAGCTCACACCACTAATACTCTTTTCCGTTTGCGCGCGGCTCCTGATTTTCCTTCCAGCACTGAGGTATGCCCCGAAACTCGATCTCTCAGCATCGCCCGCGGGCGACGCATGGAGATCAGGCCCAGACATCACTCCCGCGATGCTCATTTGCTCGTCACCACTTGATTCGTCCGACATGAACGGGGCTAAATCCGGATCAATGACATTGTCATCGTGAAAAGCGTGTAGACCGGTCTTTCGAGTAGCTTCTTCCTTTGCGGATTTTCGGAAAGGAGCCCTTTGCTCGGGTGATGATTTAAGCCGATTCCACAAGTTGTGCTTCGAATGATGGCGCCTATGACCGGAAGACTGGGGCCTACCCGAAGTGTTGGATTTCAAAGATCTTGACGAGCTGGGTCTACTAAGTTGCGGCGCGTCAATCTCTAGCACAGCCGAATTACGATTCGAAGATTCCCCGATGCGTCTCGCGGCAGGAATAGCCATCATTGGCGCAGTTAGTGATCTACTATCGTCGTCAAAATCGTCGGTCCTTTCCGAGATACTAGCATCGTCCCGATCGATCCTCGAGAATGGGGAATATCCTCGCCTAGATTGATTGGGGCGGAAGATTGCTGGGAGATACGAATCATCGGCCGAGTCGTCTGACACCGCGCCGTCTTGCCTTTGAAGAATTATACCGTAGCAAGGATTACAAACGCGTAATGTCCCTTGGACACCAAACCGTTGACCAGATATTATAGTAGTACACCCGCTGTCAAAAATACAGCCGCAAGTCCTGCAGTGATGCTTTCGGCGGAAGGCAGTGAACGGAGCACCACACAAAAAGCACTCCTTACAAGTCTCGTCAGCCATCCAAAAATCTTTACTGAGAACTTGCTTCCGCATGGAAGCGAGTTTCGCGTTGACCATTTCGGGAGCACCCTCATCGGTTGTCGTGCCAGGAATTCTGTACTCCCCCGATCTCATTCGTTGCGGCTCGGGAACTTGCGCAAACGACTCGTGGTGAACACTGTTATGAGCAGATGTACTTATAGGGCTATGTTCTGTAGTGCCTCGCGACAAAGATGACGACCTCGAAAGATCGCCAGAAGTTCGAGAATAGCTGATTCTGTCAAGAAGAACTGGTCGTCTAACTGCATCCTTGGCGGAAAGTCGACTCGATTGAGACAGAAGCTGAGTGTCTGACGACGCTGAAGTAGGCGCAGTAGACATGACTACAGCACTGGATCTCTTGATAGGACTAATGGGAGAATCAACATTTCCATCTGTGCTCAATCCATCCTCTCGCCTGGAGTGAGTAGGAATCGTGATCTTGTCGAGAGTCGGGACACGCTTATTCCCAGAGGCATCGTAAAGAGACGATACCTCGGAGGCCAGAATAGCAGATTGTCCGTCATTTGGCTTGCTAATACTCCTCCTGATGTTCCCCCTACTTTGACTATCGTCAGTCCTTGACGATGTACCGCGCGGTGCTTCTTTAAAAGCGTTGGCATGAACTGGTGCAACGACAGCCGTTGCCTTTGTCATGTTCGGTATGCTCTGTCGACTAGACGATGCAGACTTCGAGGTTGTCGGCCCGGTAAAGTTGGTTACGGATGATGCGAGAGTTGACTGGGCTTGTTGGGACTGGCTTTCGCTAGTCTGGGCTGCCCCCGAGGACGCAACGGTAGATGCCATCGGGTCGGACAGGGTCGAATTGAAGGTTGATGTCGTTACCCCCGTGTCAGCGCGCAGCAAAGCAATGGGAGTCTTAGAGGACGTAGCAGTGGTGCTCGAGCTCTTTTTGGATGCGGTATCCCCGTCGTTCGAATCGGGATTCTCCTTAGCAGTCGGAATAGCTACAGATTTATCCTTCCCGCTAACTCCAACCACCTCTTTAAACCTAGAGTAGAGACCGCTTAAGCCATTTTGCACTAGGTCACCCGCGAGTCCCTTGCTTTCAGTAGCAGTTCCATATTCCGGGGGTGGTGGTATGTCGTTGAAGGTGGTGAGGACATTCTTCTGCTTGGCCGAAGTATGGATCTTATCGAGCGCCTGGGCAAGCTGGGTCTTGTCGACTTGAGAGGAGCCATAGGAAGTTGAAGCAATCGAACCATCGCGAGATTTCGGAGCAGAAGAAGCGGCTATCGAGGGAGAGAGTGTTGGAGGTTTATTGTCAGACATGCTGGCGATCGGTTTGAGACATGGGTGACGTATTTGAGCTTGTCAACACACCAAAGATAGGGGCTCTCAAGAATTCTTGATGTATTATTGTTTTACCTCGATAACCTCGGAGTTGCTTATTAACATCTACTTCAGTTCGCAACTCGATGGTTGGAAAAGCGGACTTTCTTCGCCCAAGGATGGTCATTTGGTGTCTATGCGTTTTTGGGAAGACAGAAAAACGCTGAAGTCAACATCTAGAATGATCGACCACGCGTAGCTGCAACAGCCAAGAAAAGCAAAGGCGACGTTGTCTCTTAAGTACAAGGCAAAGGTCGTGAGTGACTGCGCGAAGACATGAGACAAGAAGACGTGATGTGATGCAACAGGCGGCCATCGGCAGCTGGGCAGCATGGGAAGGTAAAGCCTTATTATTTAGCAAGGTCCCCACTTTCTGACGTTTGGTTTAACGGGAATGGCAGCTGCCTCGTTTATCCTCGCTATGGTCTTGAGAGCCAATAAGGTACCTCGGAATTTGCGCCAAATTTACGCCGGGACAGGTGTACACCTTAGACTAGAAAAACCTACACGGCGTTAAAGCCCCGCAATGTCAGCTGAAGGTGAAGCCAGGAAAAGGCCCAAGCTCCAGCCCTAGAGATCCAATGACTCGGTACAGGCACGTGAATTCGCATATAGAGCGAACCTTCAGCCCCGCCTACCTAAGTATTTTCAGTCACGCGTCAGACGCGTTAAGGAGGTACGTACTACGTCTTTGTTCTTTTAATCTATCGCAGTTCCAATCACCGCCGGAACATCGACGACCCCCAATTTATTTCCCATACCAAACTAACACTAGCCCTGTTAAAGGTGTACCATGATGCCTATTCGAATTAATCACGACTTTACATTCACGATATTGTAGCTGTTGTTGAAAGTTGAGCTCGTCGGTCAGACATGGGGAGGACAAAGAAAGTGGCGATGGAGTCAAGCTCTCCTCCTGACCCTTCTCCGTCGGACATGCTTGGAGAGACTCAGATTCCACGTCGTCTTGTCAGGATTGCAAGAGATCAACGCGATCTTCTAGAGCGCAATGAATCTTGGGCGCACTTCCTCAACCGACACCCAAAAGGGTTTCTAAACGTCCCTCCCGACGTCTTGAAGAATATGAAGGAGTGTCACGCTCGGCAATTGCAAGCAATGCAATCGGATGGATCGGCTTCTTCGACCGAACCACGACAAGACGTCGTTAATCAGGAGGAACAGCATGACAGTCGATCTTCCCAGGTTGTCCAACCTCAACCTGAACCCGACGTTGACGACGAGGACGGCAATGGAAGCCCTACAACATCCTGGGCATCAAGTTCTCCTTCACACAAATATCCCCCTCAGAGAGCGGACAGTGAGGAAGACGATGAACCGCAGTTCATTACACAGCTGCCACCCATCTCTTCTCCTCAGCCCTCTGCGCCTACCCCTGCGAAGCGTCAATCAATACCTCCCTTTCCGCCGAGTAGTCAGGATCAAGAGGAACCACTTGAGGTTGAAGTACCGACTGCTATTAATGATAGAATCCTTGCTGTCAATAAACCAGCTGTCCGAACGTATACGACGCCTCCCTCTGCCCAGGTCGTGCCATGCACTTTTGATCAGACGGAACAGTCTTCCATGCAGTCGCCAGAGAAAGTAACGACGATTCGGAAGCAGCCTATCTATAAGGAGGTCCCTGAATTCTATCGTTCAAAGAATGAGTCAGCATCCACATTTCTCAGAGTGGGCATAAGGTCAAGACGTCCAGGGCCACTATCTGTTCATGCCCAGAGTTCTTCGTCGGTCGATATATCATCCTCGATCATACCGTCTACCATACCAAATGAAGCTCCTAGAAAGGCTTTGCCTTTTTGGCTTGTCGACCAGACTTTTTCTCCATCCAAGGAATCGCCCATCAGCCGTGGAGAGCTCCATACCCAGAAGTCCCCGCAAACCCAACACCGTTCACCCGAATACAAACCGCCGTCACCACAACTTGGATCTTCGCCACCCGCTCTACCCGTTTCCCAAATTTGGGCTCCAGCTAGCACCAAGCTGCAATCGGCATCGCAGACCCCTTTCATCCGCTACGCTGCAACATATACGACATACAATGGAAGCATTACCGATTTTGTGACTGCCTGCATGTACATCCAAGACCAGCAGCGAAGAATACGAACCTCATTGTACGATGACTTCATTCGAGCCTGGCACGAAGGTTATGTTTCGTACGTTAGGGACTGTGACGATTCTAAACCTCCGATGAAGGCATTGAACGCCATTGACTGGTATAACGAAATCGATGACGATCCGTCATTTACCTCACGAATCGTCACGCGACAAAACCTCCAGTCGATACTTAATTTTTATCCTGACGAGCTCCGTTCTGCTCGAAGTCATCTAGGCATATCACCGATACAATCCCCTCTTGTACTGGGCACTCCAGATGTCGCCCGGCCAGCGAAAGATAGCATATCTGGTTTAGCAGAGAACGCTGTCCCGGGGAACTTCGATCTGAACAGAAGCCCGGACATTCCAGATCCGGAAGTCTTGAAAGATAGCTCTAACATTATCTCTCCGGCAACTATACCTACATTACTACGGCGAGACGACAAGCTCTTACCACTCCATAAGTCGATGAGCGAGGTCGAGAGAGGTCCAGCTACAGCTAGAGGACTTGTGCGAGCCTTCTCCGAAGCCGCTCCCCGTAAGAGGAAGGCCAGCGAGGACCTCGGCAGCGTTTTACCGAAGAAGCTCTCGGTTAATTCTCTTGCCGGGTCCGACTCCGTGATCAATGCAAGCGCGAATTCCGACGTTGTTAAGAGCAGGGTCGAGGGTTCCGTTGCTTCCAGCTCTGTAGGCTCGAAGAAGAACAAATACATCAAGGATCCGGAGAAGAGAAGCAAGGACTGGCGAAAGTTCTTGAAGCAACGAAAGCAGTGGGATAAGGACAGCATTACGAGTTCGGCACCTGTTAACAACACTCCTACCTCCGCTCAGAGGGAATGATTGCTGGTGTAAAAGCTCTATGATTGAATGTTTATATGGTGCTTGAGGAGGAGGAGTTGTACGCGGGCCATGAAGCTAGAGATAC
This sequence comes from Hypoxylon crocopeplum, assembly GCA_022578875.1. Lineage (NCBI taxonomy): Eukaryota > Fungi > Ascomycota > Sordariomycetes > Xylariales > Hypoxylaceae > Hypoxylon > Hypoxylon crocopeplum. Next base: position 158,676 of record MU399561.1, read on the forward strand.
CCCTGTTTTGCTACTGCTACTGGCTATGCCACAATAAAAGCTCCATGAACAAGATCTCGACGAGGCTTTCAATGTGATATGCCCCTTTAATACCACCTTCCCATAATACAAACAATGACACACATCGAACCATGGCTGCGTAGGTGAGTTGTGCTGGTAGCCATGGTTGTACAGCTCACGCTACACGCCGGAGTAGGTATCATACATAAGGTAGTTGGAGCTCGCAAATACAAATACAAGACGGCATGAAGATTGCGTACCACTCTGGTGCCAATCACCCTAGTAACTGGCCTCCATACTAGTAATAGTCCCTTCGTATCAACGATCCATGGTTATCTGTGTACCCACCAGTAGACATCTAATCTGTACTGCTATCAAACCGTTCTTGGCTGTAAATTGGTCCCCACTCACATACAAACACGAAACGGCCACAGCTAGCAAGCCTAATCTGGTAGTCTATCGATACCTTCCATTTTATTTATGTTTAGACATTGTGAATATGGGAAAGGGGACTACGGCGTCTGGAGGCGTATGAGGCGTACACGCGGGATTTGTCAGTTTACAGATCCCGCAAATTGAGGGAATTCAAAGGAATAGAAGTTCACTAGAGTCGCTGCTGGGCATATTTAAGTCGAGAGATGTTTTATGCTTTGTTTCATGAAATATCGTGCATTTGACAGCTTTGTATGACTGTGATTAGTGGGTTGATTCGTTCACAGATCCCTATCGTACATACACGCGTCTCCCCTTCGAATTCCGCCACTTTCAACTCGCCTCGGCAGCGTTAGTCGAGCTTTGCTGCTGCTGCTGCTGCTCTCTTTCTTTCAATCGTTTCTCCTCTTCAGGCGTCATAGTGCGTAGCTGTAAGGCGTGGATACCTCCCTCCTTAGCCATCTCTTCCTGGAGCAGCGTGTAGACGATGCGATGTCGGGCGGGCTGCATCTTGGACTTGAAGGCGTCCGAGGTGATGACCAGTCGAAAGTGCGTCTCCCGGGACGTGCTACCCACCATGGCCTTGTGGTGGGCGTGTTTGGAGGAGTCATTGAAGATCTCCAGTCGTGAGGGCATGAGGGCCTCAGTGATCTGAGTGAGGCAAACGGGGGGTACTGATTAGTGAGACGCTTACTATATTATACTCATTCGGGAGCCGAGGCTGAGTGTGCATTCACCTTTGCCCGAATGGCATCCTCCATCGGTGTATTGGAGGGTGTTGCCGATGATGCCATGGTGGAAAGCTGTCTAGCTGCCCTGCCGGTCCAGGCTCGCACGTGCTTCTGCAACATGTATGTGGTATGTAGGTGTAGGTAAGGGAAGGGTAAGGGTACCCGTTTCTTTTGCTTCTCGAAGCCCAAGGATCGAATCTTTTAAATTCCCGATCAGATATGGCGTTGACCAAAATGGGTAGGTAGGGTGCCAACAGAGATGGGCGATCTGGGAATGATAAAAGATGTCGAGGTTCTGTATGGTTGAGACCCTTCGCGCATCGAACAAATTGAGTAGGTACCCAAGGTACGTACCGTCCGTCTAAGTAAACCTTGTGGGGCGGACTAGGATATTTTTGGCCGCCCGACACGGTCCGGTACAGAGCTAGACTCGCTGGAACGCATTGACCAATAGGACGCGTGTACGGCATAAAAAGCGACCCCGAGAATCTCAACAATTCTTTTAGTCTTGTAAGCTTCACAAAAACTTGACTGTTTCTTAGCATCTTACCTAGGTAGCTTCCAAGACATTCATATCTTCGCAACCCGAACCGGCGTTGATCTCGGGCATATTCAAAACGATTGTCCGATGTCCTAGAAGAGCTACTTCGCCGTAACCAAAGTTACACGCCACTATCTCACATCTTGAGATGATGACTGGCATCCATGACTGGCACCTAACCTATCGCGGATCTGACTGAGCCGATATTCTAGTACAGGTGTGCTGTCTGTGTGTGTGTAGACACACAACTCCCCCCCTGTTCGCGAGTTCTTGGTATTTCAAATACCCATTTTCCCCATCAATCCCTCCGGCTGATCCTCCTGCCTATTCAGAGGGAACGTGCATGGGGGTCTCATGTCAAAATAGAGAGGCGGCTGTAAAACTACTTATTCACTTAGACTTCCCTCTTATACCCCGTGATGCGATTGAATGGGACCGGGCTTCGTCTGATTGTTACTGCTCCGTCGTCGTCGTCACAGCTGCTTAAGTCTATTTCAGCTGTGCATTCTTTAAGCCCTTGTTTAGCTGCATCTGCTGTTCCTACATATACAGCTACTGTCCCTCGTTCCCGTCCCTATTCCCTGTTAAACCACTCATCTCCCATCTTCGGCAAATTCACCACGCGCATCAGGATGGCTTCCACTCTAACCCTTCCTAAGCTCCCCATCTTCGAAGCCATCGCCAGCCACAACCCGCAGTCGACCGCCATTGTTCACTGCTTATCTCGCCGAACGTTCAAGTATGGCGAGCTTCTTCCAGATGTAAGCCGGACGCGTGACCGGATACTTGAGGCAGCGGGCAAATCGGACATCCGGGGCGAGCGAGTTGCTTTTTTGATAGAGAACAGCTATGACTATGTTGGTATGTACTACCTACCTACATATATGTAGTTTCTATAAACATTCGAATCTCTCTAGTCCGCCATCAGAAAACTAATTGCTGACTCGCGGCATCTAGTCACATATCTTGCTGTCCTAGCGGCGCACGCTATCGCTTTACCGCTTTCACCTCCTTTCCCAGCTCCCGAGCTCCAGTATATCCTGTCTCACTCCCAGGCGATTCTCCTGTTGCACTCGCCAAAGTTTGCCTCTAAAGTTGACGAGGTTCTTACCGCGCCCAGCAAAGAGCTCGATGCTACGCCATCGCCGACTCCCGTCGAGTTACCGAAGCACCTCGGCGCAATTTCGGAAACATTCGAGCCGGTCGAGCTCGTCGAAGAGGAAAATGCGGATGGTGCTGGTATGATGCTATATACTTCCGGCACGACCAACCGACCGAAAGGAGTACTACTACCAGAGACCGCGCTTACGGCCCAGGCCCAGGCCCTGATTAAAGCGTGGAAATACTCGCCATCAGACCGACTTCTGCACGTGCTACCCCTTCACCACATCCACGGCACCGTGAACGCGGTGCTGACACCACTCTTTGCTGGAAGCAGCATCGAGTTTCTGTTCCCCTTCAACGCCGACGCGGTATGGCGACGGTTCGCGTCTCCGTTCCTAAACTCACCACAGGTTGCCGCTGCCGTGGCCAAGGCAAATGAGGTAGCTGAGGTCGAAGTCGTGAAGACAAACGTCATCACCAATGGCGTCCACCCGCTCAAGGCGAACGGCATCGCTAAGCCTAACGGTGTTGCCATTCCAGTCGTAAACGTAAAGACAAACGGCTTCCACGCTCCTATCGTTGAAGCCAACGGCACCATCACTCCCGTTACGGAAACCAACGGCACCACGACTCCGGCCCCTGAGTTAAACGGCTTCGGCCACCCTATCACCTCCGAGATCAGCCGCCTCGCAGCAGTGATCACCCACCTCGCGGCCGAAGTTAACAACCTAGCTGCTAAGATCAGCCAGCCGGCGGCCCTTACCAACGGCCTCAACCACGCCATCGCCCAGCAGACCAACGGTGTAGCCGAGTCGCCAGCCGTATCCACCAACGGCTTTGACACGCCCATCACGCCGACGAACGGCGTCGAGACCCCCGTCGCAGAGCCCGTCAAGGTGGCAGAGCCGCCTAAGCCGACCGTACCCGCCGCTAGCGAGGACAAGTACAAGAACATGTCGCGCGTCAAGATCACCTTCTTCACCGTCGTGCCCACGGTATACACACGCCTGCTCTCCGTCCACAAGACCCTATCCCCGGCGCTCGCCGAGGCAGGCCGCATTGCGGTCAGCCCCGAGCACATGCGCGTGTCCATCTCGGGGTCCGCGGCGCTCCCCACACCCGTCAAGCGCGCGTGGAAGGACCTCAGCCGCGGCAACGTGCTCCTCGAGCGCTACGGCATGACCGAGGTCGGCATGGCGCTGTCTTGCGGCCTCGACTTCGCCGACCGCGTCGACGGCTCCGTCGGCTGGCCTCTTCCTGGTGTCGAGGCTAGGCTAGTCGACAACGAGACCGGCGTCATCATCGACGACTCTGTTGCCGACGATGGCTCCGAGCGCTCCGGGGAGATCCAGCTCAGAGGTGCCAATGTCTTCAGCGAGTACTGGGCTAACCCCATTGCCACTGCAAAGGAATTCGTCCCTGCTGATGATGGCAAGGGCCCTTGGTTCAAGACTGGCGACGTCGCTGTTCGTAGACCTGTGACCACAGCTGGCGATGGTGTGAGCGGTGATTGGGCTTCCGGGCCTATGTACTTCATCCTAGGCCGGCAGAGCGCGGACATCATCAAGTCGGGCGGCGAGAAGGTGTCAGCACTAGAAGTAGAGCGCGAGCTGCTGTCGCTACCCGAGATCTCGGAGTGCGCGGTGGTGGCGGTGCCGTCGGGCAAGTGGGGGCAGAAGGTGGGCGCCGTCATAATCCACAGCCCCGAGTACCTGCGCGAGAGCGTGTCGTGGCGCCCGCTCGACATGCGCCGCGCCCTCAAGGGCCGCCTCGCCAACTACAAGATCCCTCAAGTGCTGAGGATCGTCGACCACATCCCCCGCAACGCCATGGGCAAGATTAACAAGAAGGATCTCCTGAGGAAGGTCTTCCTTGACGACTTTAGTGGTGATGAGATGTAAGAAAGAGATGAGATGGTTGTTTTGTTTTGAGTATGATGGTGATGAAAGACTACGAGAGAAGAATTGAGATTGGTTGGTTGATGTCAGATCGGGCATTTCAACATGAGATGAGGAAAGAAAGTGAAGTGAAGTGACTGACGAGATGAGATGAAAATTGGCCTGGGCTGGACTGGTCAAGCAAACAAGATGATTGATTGCTATCTTATCTACCTACCTCCCCTACCTAGGTACCCAACTAGGTAGGTCGGTATCTATGTGTATATGTGTCGTGGGATTGGAACTCTTGATATTTTGGGGATCATCTTAACAACCTGTCCATACCTTTCTCTTCATTCCTTTCCTTCGCTCTGTCGACCAGTCCGCGTCGCGATCTATCTATCCCCTGTATATAGGAAAGCCTTTTTCTATCTTTTCACCTCTTCTTGTTCACGGCCTATATCTATCATCCCCCATTAGTAGAGTTAGAATGAACGAGGCTCGCTCGCCCACAGTAGGAGGAAAGAGCCTAAGTGCTAGGTATCTACATACTTATTTGAGTCGTCATAAGAGTTCGCGTTATCGGAACAGGTAGTTAATTGAGTCGTCGATACTTCTGAAGTCGCGCGATTAATCAAAGGGCCAGTTATCAATCACATGCATCATTATTTTAAACTCATGTTGTTGAGTATTGTGATACTATCTGCTACCTGCGGAAAAGGAAACGCCGTAATACTACGTATGCAGATAGCAGATTCTGCTATTTCACCCATTTCTTTCCCGTTAGGCATGAGTAAAGTGTACGTGTAATATCGAGGGCAATAGCCGCTCCACCAACATCCAGTCGCTCAGAATCTCCATTCGTAATACACAAGTCGTCTACTGCTTCCTCCGTGCCGGCGACGAGCAACTGATAACCATTCCAGCTTCCCCGCAAAGGCCACGTATGAGGCATAGGCTATGATTTACACCTAAATAAGTCGTCCAAGCACTCCCTTTTGAGGCTAGGTCCGGTAAGACAAGCAAGTATTTAGACGGTAAACTTAGCCTTAGCCCGGGTGCTACCGCTATGAGCGGAATCGGTGTGACCTGAGAACTCGACGACTTCGTTGGGGGGCAGCTTCAGGATCTCCTTGAACTGCTTACCAATGTTGAGCAGAATCTTCTGACCCTTCTCGATGGAGCGTCCCTTGCCACCGGCAACATCACCGTCTCCTCGACCAGGGATGGACTTTCCTATAGTCCGGGTCCAGACGCCGATTCGGTAGAAGGCCTTGCGGACGTTGACAACGACACCCATGACTTCACCGTCGTCCTCTTCTTCGAGAGTCTCGCCGATGGCAGCCAGCATGGTGTGTAGCCAGAGGTCGTTGATGTCGACATTGCGCTTGTCCTTGAACTGGTACGACCACTTGCCGCCGTGCTTGTTCTGGGGATCCTCCCACTCTGGTCGAACACCTTCCTTGAATAGGTGATAGTCGGACTTCAAGGCTAGCTCGGAGACAGATGCTATATTGTTCTAGAGTAAGAGTATTAAGTTAGATAGGAATTATAATTAAAAAATAACGAGTGATGCTTACGTAGATACCCCAGAATTCCTCAACCGAGTTGAACGTGATGACTTCCTTGAGCAGGTCATTCCAGTTATCGCCCTATTGATTGTCACGTATTAGAAGGCGATTCGTTATTTGGTACAATCAAGTAGCACTAACCTTGCCACTAGAAGGCTTAGTGAACCACAGGGTCCATTTGTTCTGGAGAGGGTGCTTGACGTTGAAGTTGTCCTTGTCGTGGAAGACGGTGATCAGCCTGCCGCCGATATCAGAATTATCAGGCGTGTCGAGAAGCGTTGACGTGCTGTCGCCGTTGGGTGAGATGGGGATGGTGGTGAGGTCGACTTGTTCAGACATCTTGAACTGCGATGTGGGTGATGCGGTTTAGGAGGTGTTGTTGATGTGGATGTAGATGGAGAGATGGGATGAGGCTGTGGGCGGATGGTCGGTTTGCGACTTGGGGGTTTCCTTTTCTGAGATTGGAGTGGCGTGCAAGTCGGAAATTCCAAGGCAGAGAAAAGACTGGTAGTAAGCCTTCCTTAGGTCAAGTCAAATTCCTTAGGTGTGCTGCAACTTCTTCCTTTGCGCAAGAATTAGGATGGTTTTATTGACTGAGAGGCGACGAGGGGCAGTCAGTCGCTATTGTAACGATGTGACGATTCGTTGCTGGAAGAGCAATGGATGTGGTGGGGCAACCGAGACAAACGAATATGTCATACAGGTAGTTGCCTTTGGTTGGGAATTGAATTAGGACTTTGCGCCAGGCAGAAGTCGTCGAGATTATTGCGTCGTCGATTGGTTGGAAGGAAGGTGTTTTTTCTTCAACTTTTAATGAAGGAAAAGTTGTCGTTGTCGCAGTGGTAGGGCCTTTTAAGCGCAAGTCCGGTTTCAGCATAATATGCACAATTCCAACAATTGATTGTTCTAATTTAAAGTAGCACCGCCACGTGTGGCTCCTGTAGGGCTGAATGTTACTCAAGTCCCAGGCAGCTAGGTACCTAGGTACATGTAGAGTTATCAGAAACACCAGTTCAACCCTTTTAAGAGACTCAGCTATACGTGATGATCAACATCTCAGTTGTGACTCATCTAATCCTTCCCCCGAGTTTTATATGAGCCCTTGAAAGATTTCGATGGATAGCAGCATGTCTCGGTTTAAATCAAACCCACTGAGTCTATCCAAAGTCGCGTCTCAATTATATTGCAACATTTAATTATTATTTGTACTCATGGACAACTCACTACATATCCCACATACTCGCAGTAACCCATATACATGAACCACCATGGCGTCAGAAATTGCGAGGGCTAAGGAGCCCCTTCTCGACCCTCAAGGACCAGGTGGACCTCCGGTGACAGCTACGCGCATTGACTTCTCTCAGTCTTCGCTAGCAGACCATTACAGCCCCTACTTTGCAATGGTCCTAGACAATCTTCTGACACCAGCTGAATGTGCCGCCGTCCTGGCATCCGCAGGCTCCGACTGGAAGGCCCTAAACAAGGGAGACTCGTGGCGTGAGTGCGAACGGATCCTGTGCATCTCGCACGACTGGGCCAGGGCACTTTCCGACCGGATCGCGCCACATCTTCCTGAAGAGACCAAAATAATGAGGAAGGGCGATCCCTTGGCTGAGTACATCGCAGGTACTGCGAATTTAAAAGCCAGTCAAGGAGCTAGCAAAGCAGTCTGGAGGTTCAAGGAGGCAGATGAAAGACTCAGCTTCCTGCGGTACCGGCCTGGGCATCATTTTAAACCCCATTGCGACGCCTTGTACCAATACAATGATTCGGAGAAGAGCTTTCTAACGTGCCAAATCTACCTAAGCGATATGCCAGAAAGTCGAAGCAGCGGGGAGAGCTCGGGAGGAGAGACGAGGTTCTGGCAAAGTCGCGGAGGGATAGGGCGGAAGAAGTCCAGAGACGTGGAAGGGGACCAGGCGTTTTTAGATGTTGAGCCCAGGATGGGAAGGGCCTTGATATTTCAACAGCGGATGCTTTGGCATTCTGGCCAGGAAGTCAAGCGCGGAGAGAAGTTCACAGTGCGACTTGATCTGATGTATGAACGTCACTTTGAGAAAGTCGAGAGATAGGTTTACTTTAATTCATTCTTCACAAATCAGGTAACTAAATTCAAAGTCTGCCCCTTAATAGGAGTTCCTTGGGCAATCCTGTCGAGGACCCCATAATGATATCCTCCCCTGAAGCGCAGCCAAGTACTTCGTCTGCAACGGTGTCCTTACTAGCGCTATGGAAGTGAGTCTGAGCTAGATATCACATGAGGATTCTTCTGCTATTCCAACCATGACTGCGGTAAAGTAGTCGTGAATAGGAAGGAGGAAAGCACCGAGTACAGCCTAAGTTCTTACACTGTACCATTCACGAAGCATATAAATCTTGTCCTATCATGCAAGCCCCTTATAAATCTATTACAAATCCATGACACGATGAACTAGCCATGTGTAAGATCTCATTCACATCGGTAGCCAAGCCAACAACAAGCTCCAGCGGGTAAATACGGCTAGATACATTGCGAAAGATTCGAGTCAGGTTCAGAAAGCTAAATAAACCATGCCATAGACTTTTGAATCGGTCCTGTGCATTGTCATCATAAGGGATTCACCTCATTCAACAAACCACCTAGTTGTATAGTTCCTTAGGGCATGAGAGGAAAAGTCGGTTTGCGTAATGTCTACAGTGCCCGTAGAGATGGCCGAAGGGTTAGGAGATTTCTCACTCTGGAAAGGGATCGAGTAAACCACCGATATCCAATATCAAGTATCCATCCACTTTCTATGTGCAGGGGTTCATCACTCAGAGGAATAGGCGAAAATATTATAGTCTTGAGATATCGGCCAAAGCTAGGTACATATGATCAAGACATCTCTTAGATATTGGTCACTGTACTCATAGCTGTCACTATGATTCATTCAACCCTGTACTGCATAATGCCTCCCCTTACTGCTAAACATTACGCCGAAATGGCGACAATGATCTTGAAAGTTTTCGTTCCCCAAACGAACTCCCACAACACAAATACCTCCAAAACCACTGGCTATCTATTCCTTGCCGTTGATAGCCACGCAGCCCACTCAAGTGCTCTGGCCTAAGCGCAGTCACACACCGGAGCAGCGCCCCAGCAATCCGCACCGCGAACGTGCTGACGTTATATGTTAAAAGCCAATTCGTTGTAGGGCGCCTGAGAACTTACCAAGCCAGCCGCTGCACAGCGTCGGTCGCACTCCGTCAAGTCGCAGGTCTGCCTGGGAAGCACTGCAGCTGTAGCGAAGACAGCGTATGCTAGGGTGAGGCACAGGGAGATGACCTTCATTTTGATTCAGGTAGCTCAAAGAAACTGTAGTCGTAAGGCTGATATGGTGAGACAGGATGATGCAGGAAGCAAGAGTTACTGGATACCTACCTAGCCGGAACTTGCTCGTACTTATATATTCAGAGAGGCTGATAGCTAGGAGCTATGATCTACCTAGGTCCTGTTCCCCATTGGACTGCAATTTAAGTTATGTTGCAGACAAGACGGGACCCTCCTAGCCAGTTTTATGCTACATACGTACCCTTCGGAAGACGTGCCCTTTCGAATCAGAGGGGCTCTATAAGGTGATGAGCTCCAGTTTATCCGAGGAGTAATAGAACTTCCATTATTGCCTTACCAACTTATTATTCACCGCTTATCTGATCGACTTACGATAGTCATGCTACAATGCCCCTTATATAATAAGGTATATCATGAGAGACGGCAGTCATTGACACCTCCTTTAATAGGAAAAACTACAAACATGATCCTCTTTTAGCCAAGAGAATCATTAATTGGCTATACTTATTACGAGTATTAATATGAAGTAAACTATCCTTAGTTAGGTACGGAAGGGTACTATATTACTTGAAGCAGCAAATGATCTTGACTTATTACTTGTGCGCTTGTTGGTTACTAAGAAGTGTCAATTCTCTAATAATCCACTTGAATGATTATTCATTGCTTAGAGTAGTCTCAATGAACGGAAGTTCCCTTTAACTTTCCATCCCATCTGAAATAGGCTGTGCAGCTGCTGGTTTTCTTTCTTCTTAACCCGAAACTACCTAGGTAGATATGCGAGCGTCAGCCAGTTGCATATGCCAAGGCCTTCCAATGATGAGAGTAGCACCCGACCATGTTCTCTACCAGCCGGCCTTTTACCGGTGCTTCGTGTTGGTCGTATAATGGGGCTAGTATACGGAAAACCTGGTGGTAGCATCTGACTGAGAGGTACTAATACCTCTTCTGTGTAGTTTGGCATACATTCATGCTAACCCTATGACAGTGAATGAGCGTACAAGTCGGTACATCTACGGACTGATAATGATATATTCAGGTTAAGACAACCCCTTGGTGGACTAGGACTCCCTATGGGACGATAGACGATGGAGCGCGCAGCTTGATCTTGTTTACTCAAAATGGTTAGGTACCTACTCAAACTACTAGCCCTAAGCTCAAGATCCCATCCATGCCTCGCGAAACATCACTGTTGTACCACTGGTTTATGCAGAGATCCCTGCGGAACATCTATGCACTACTACCGGCGTACCTTGCAGATCGTTGTACATTTCATTATTCTCCGACTCGATGTTAACTTAGTTGAGTTGTAGGTCGTAAAGCCGGTTGTGAACCGGTAACTTGAGCGCTGAGGAGGGATGACACAAAGTCGAAAGACTTCTCCTTCGAGCCCACTTTTCACTTGTCACGATACGAGAATTAGCTGACAGGGAACAACGAGGGCTAACGTAGGTAAGAGGCAGACCTGTGAAGGTACTTGATACTTCACACAGGTACCGTAATGAAAATCCATGACGTTTGATTAGAGCCCATTGTGACAGTGCATATGCCGAAGCGCTAATATGGTTTAATGCGGATGATTCCGGTGCTAGAATAGCGTCGTAGCCATCCAACCCAGATTCACACCTAGGTAGTCGGATACTTCGGTTGCAGCGGATGCTGCTCAGCCTTAGATCAACCCCTGAACGGAGATTACGCTGGACCTTGCTCAGTTTGGGTATAGCAACCCGGTACACTTGTGCCGGAATCTACTTAAGGTGCCTTTGCTACCCGCTACGTACATCGTCCTAGACCTTCGTGTGAGGCTAGATAGTGAGACTGAAGTGGCGAGCTTGAGTACCAGGTTATTTCACATTTTCATCGACTTGGCATCGCGATAAGACCCCGATGGTCATTCGATAGGAGTAATAATTCGAATCGATCATACCTTGTACCATCTGTACTCGACTTACGGCTTGGTTTATTCATTGTTCTGGAGGTATCTTCCTCGGACCCCGACTAAGATCAACCTAGTTTCATCTCAAGTAACATCTATATCGAGAACTTCCCTTTACACGCTGCAAGCCCTTGTGATTTACCTACTGATATTTTGCAGGGTAACTATCATCTTTCTAATCCATTTACGCCAAAATGCCACCAATCTAGGTATACAGCCAAATTCATATCATAAAGACCGAAAGCGTGCTATATCGATATCTGTTGCGATAGCTTTACATGTGTTATGGCTTCTCTATTATATTGGCAATAGCCCGCTTCACCTCCCCTAGATTGAACTTGTCTAGCGGCATTTCTGTCCACAACACCTGCTGCGCAACACCCTGATATATCATTGGCTCCGTCCCATATAGAACCTTCCATCCGGCCGCAGCAGCAATCTCGAAGAACTCGGTCTTCGGCTTGGGATGATAGCACATCTCCAAAACGTAACCCTTATTCTCCTTCGATAGAAATCTATTTACAATATCCCTTGCTGCAATCTCACCTTCCCCTCTCGGCGGGAAATCGGGGATTGTACCGACAACTAGAGCAGGCGATTCTAGAGCATTGGCCATCTCGACTGAAGATACGTATATGAGTTCACCTCCAAAACCGGCAGCCTTCAGAGACTTAACCACGTCGGTGACCTCGCTTTCGAGCCTATTTACGAGGTATATCTTGCTGGTTCCCAGCCACTTCCACAGCGCGTACACTGCGGACCTACAAGCTCCTCCTCCGCCAATGACGAGGCCTGGCTTGCCGGTGGAATGCTTGAGCAGGTCTGGGATGTTCTGTAGGAAGGCCTCTCGTACTCCAATGCAATCTGTGTTGGTTCCAATGTATCTGGGGCTCCCATCGGGCCCCTTCCGAATGAACACGGTGTTGATGGCGCCAATCACCTTTGCCTCCGCCGTCACCTCGTCAACGGCTGTCATCATGGAGACCTTGTACGGCATGGTCACCGCACAGCCAATGACGTCTGGTGCTTTTAGAGAAGGGATAAACTTCGAGGCATCCTGCGTTTCCATGGGAGAGTACGTCCATGGTATTGAGAGCCCTTCAAAGAGCTTCGCGTGTAATAAAGGGGCTAACGAGTTGTGTAGAGGGTAGCCGAAAAGGAAGGTTCGCAGCTGCTGTAAACGACTTGAGTGATCGAGTGCAGATGTACCATATTGGTACGAAGAATCAAGAATACCCTCAGACTGATCATTGCCGTGCATCTTGTGCTGTTATGTGACTGGGGGGATGTGGCTGGGCCTGAATAGCTGGAGGTAGGTTGAACTTTTGAGTTATGAGGATTATAAAATTTTAACCGCTTTGCATCGCGACATTTGGCTAAAAAGGATACCTGCCATTGATTGCTTAGCTAATCCAACTCATTGGGGGAGTAACTCATATGAAGATTTCCGTCGAAAGACTCTTGCACTTAAGGAGACACAAGTTAACTGTCATTTTATTAGGTGTCTAAATCAATCTTTGCAATATTTAAATCATATACAGTCTCCAAATGAGGACTTCATAATACACATTTAAGAGGCGTTAAGTTGCTGACTTCTATTTTGGCATTTCCCCCCTTTGCTAATTCATGACAGCAGAGTCAGATATCGAATGCAATGACTATATACCTTGAACCTCAATATGTTCCGTCTTTTCCTTCAAGTCGACGATGTTCTCGGCAGCTAGTTGAGAGGCAATTATCTCATCTGCTTTCATTCGCTGGGTAGCGGCGAGCCCCTTGACATTGAAAAGGACATCCATATCCTCAAGGGAAAGACCTTTCGTCTCAGGCATGAAGAAGAAAACCACAAGAATACCAACTACTAAGGAGCTCCCAAAGAAAAGAAAGGTTCCAAAGGTGATATTTGTCATCATATATGGTGTAGAGTATACGATGATGAACTGGGCTAGCCATTGAGTGCATGTAGTGAAGAGAAGGCACACCGATCGAATTCCCGTCGGGAAGACCTCAGCACTACCTATATGTGAGCTAAGTGCAGTGAAATGAACATTGACTTACAGACAATCAAACTCACCAGAATATCCAAGGGATTCCATTCCAAGACATAGCATAGAAGACAGCGAATACGTAAATCATAACGATAGCGACGTATGCACCACCATCCTGCACGACGGCGTGGCGGAAAGAACCGGATATTTTCGAGTATGTGCCAAGGTAGAACATTGCTACCAATGCACCGGTTGAACCGATCAATAGAGACTTCCGCCGGCCTAGCCTGTCAATTCCAAAGCACATATATACCAAGGTTGCCAAGGCTTTGACGATGCCGAAGACGCCAGTAGCCAGGAGGCCAACGCTGGTCCCTGAGAAGCCAATGGACTTGAAGATCATGGGGCTGTAATAATTGAGCGCGTTGATGCCACTTAGGTTCTGCTGCAGCATCAACCCTATCCCCAAGACCAGCCGTCTGCGATTGCCGCTTTGAACCATCTCTTTCAACTTGGCACTGAATGAACGAGTTGTTCCCAATTCGGACTCATGGCTAAGCTGCTTCTTGACGGTACTAATCTCCCAAGCAATGTAGCCGTCATCTAACGGCAGACAGCGTATCTTACAGAGACTTTTCATCGCTTCATCTGCCTTCCCAGCTTTGATGAGCCAACGTGGTGACTCAGGTTGGAGAAGCATAAGGACGACAAGAAAAGTCCCCGGAACGAGTTGCAGTCCGAAGGGGATTCTCCATTGAGCGTCCAAAGTGCCAGAAATATTCTGGTTAACGCCGTAATTGACCCAGAAACCTATAATCTGGGAGAAGGATAGGACGATCTCGAAGATGCCGATCAGGCGGCCCCGAATCGCAGGAGGTGCACACTCTGATATATATTGGGGCACAACGAGTGTCGACGCGCCTACTGCTAGACCTGGGAATTTTCAACACCCCCAATAGAAAAGCCAAATCTCTGTTGACAAGTCGCTTACCTGTCAAAGCCCGGCCGGCGTATATCATGCCGATGGAGCCTGTTGAAGCCACCTGAACGATGGCCCCGACATTAAAGATCAGCCCACATGCAGCGAGCGGAAACTTGCGGCCAAATTTTTCAACCAAGAAGGATATGATTATGGCGCCGAAGAAGCATCCTGATTGGAAAGTGCTAACAATATTGGCGGACAATGCGGCTGATAGCTCCGAGGACGAATTCCCAAGTCCAAATCGCGACACGAAGGATGGCAGTGTTATTGCACCACCGATGAATGCAGAGTCGTAACCGAACATTGATGATCCCATCGACGCAGATAATGCCAGAACATAAATCCTCCAGTTGTAGACTGCATTCGGGGTCGGGAACGTAGAGTCATCTTTCATAGCGAACTGCGAAGGCATAGTTTAGAGCTGCGGTCTTGCTGACGTTCTTTTGCATCTATGCAACGAATAACGGTTCAGCATGGAAAATACGGCGCGTAGATTTTGTTGGGATGACTCTCTAAGAAGCGGGGATGGACATTAACTAAGAAACGAAACCCGAAAATGAGATGCACGACAAGAGCAGTTGTCTCCCCTGAAAATCTGGGGAAGAGGGTTACATTTTGGAGTGTCGACATCGACATGGATGGCAAAGATCCTGGCTTACTCTAAAGGTCTTTTCCGGGGAAAGCGGGATGCACTACGTACCACGGTTCCTAGTAGACTCCCCAAAACAAATATTCGACATGATAGGCTGTTGACCGTACTAGCTACGGCCTACCTCTCCTACAACCTCAACCCACTGCTATCTCTCGCATTTATATCAGAGCATTCAGTAGTCCAACTAGAATATTGATAAACTATATTATAATTCTATTAATTGCTAGCTTAGACCCGTCGCTTCTTTAAGGCTCTAACAGTTTCTCTATGTCCGTTGTACCTTGCTGCCGTCGAGGTATGTCTAAGGAATTTGACGAATCTTCCCCCATAGCACCTAGACTATCTTACTTTCAATACCACTACCACTTTAACAACCATTTTCATTCCTTTCCCCCTCAGACATGAAATATGATGACCTGAGGTGAATTATGCAGTTCGTCTTGTTCAACCCCTTAGTAAGGTCCATAGAGCCAGTTTGCCATATATTTAAGCTCCGTTCTAGCTTATCATATAGCAACGACGTCTCATGTGTACCGTAGCGGGAACTTATGAGGTTATAAAACTGTTCTATATTACGAGAAATAATCTGAAAGTATTTCAATTAATATAAAGACTAGGTCTTCGTTAAGAGTTATTTTATAAGATATTTAGAACGATTCTGAAATTATTCCATTTAATATAAACGATTAGGTCTTTATTCAGAACGATTCTATATTTTAATTAATTTAATTTAATTTGACTTAAGTAATTACTTGACCTATCTGATACCGTAAAGTCTTCCATTATAAATAACCTTATAGAGTAGCCGTCACAGCAGCATCAAAATTAGCATGTGAATTACCCCTATAGTTCAACAGAGAATATTTCTATAGTGAGGTAGTGTAAGTTACCTGCCTACGTACTAGGAGGTAGGTAGGCTAACAAGACCCCGGTTCCACTAAACATTGCTTTCCCTTGCTGTAGAATATTTTGTCATATTCATCACGACCGACTACGCACCTAGTAAGGACCATAGTAAAGACGCAAAACGCCGCCGCGTAGATCATCACCACCGGACGCCCATACTCTCGTCTGCTGGTACTGCCGATGCCATCCCTCGTCCACTGTCTCGTCCAAAGCCACCACCCAGCATACCCGACGGCTTCCGCACAGGACCCTAATATAAAGAATAAACCCGAAGTCCAGAGGTAGAGTTTACACCATGCCCATGTAGAGAAATACGTCTGTGTTATCGCGCAGAACGCGGCTACCGCAGCGACTGGCGGAATAGCGAGGACCATGCCAACGCACGAGAAGGTTGCGAGGACACAACTAATCCATTGAAAGGGGGTGGTGAGGGTGCATAATGGGGCGGACTCCTTGGGTAATAGCGGTGTTGTGGGTTCAGCCAATGGTGATTTTATATCATTGACGAACCGCTTTAATGAAGGCGACATTATGCGTATCGATACCTGAAGAGTTGTGTAGGCAATTGCCTAGTTGGTAATAAATTGCTAGAAGGTAGTCAGGTACGAACTACGCATGTAGATACGATGTGTGTGTCGAGAATTTGATTTGTATAGAGAAACTACACGTAGAAGGGAAAGAAAAGGTTTTATATATCAAGAATTGGAGGTATATCCGATAGTATTGATGTTACGCAGGCACATAGACAATACCAGGTAGGAACCAAGGAGCGCGAATCTAAGTTTTGTTCCTACCTCCTACACCTTAGAATTTAACATGTAGCCCGTAACACCAACCAACGAACCTTAAGCTGATGGTGGCTTTTATGCTATGCAGGCATCATTTGGCTACTCGCTAAGCAAACTTCGACAAACCATAGCGCCGTACTGAATAAGCCTAGAGAACGCTGACTATTGACTATCACTGGATCTCGCTATCCCTGACCAGTCGACGAATAGTATCGATACTTCCATGAACAGCCATCTTCGCCGTCTATTAACCCATCATACAAATTAGCAACAAAGACACCCCGAAACTAATCACTCCCACCAAGGAAGCTTCGAAAAATATCAAAGACGGGGGGACTCACCTTCCAACTCCTCTCCTCCAGCGCCTGAGCCTCCGCGCTCCCCTCCTCGACGCCGGGGTACCTCCACTCGAAAGCGTACGTCATGAGCAGCGCGCCATCGGGGCCCCGGCTGACGATGTTGGAGATGGAGCTGCCGTCGGGCTGCTCGAAGTCGACGCGGCACGGCGCCAGGTGTATGCATGCTTCCCGGACAAGCGCGCCGCCCGCGGGCTCCGAGCCCGCCGCGAACCGCACCTCACGCACCACCTTAAGGTTTCCGGTGTTTGCGACGGTTTCCTCGGACACCACCGTGCATGCTTCGATGATGGGCACAAAGTCTTGCGCCCGCCGGACCTTGCGCTGCAAGCCCGCCCAGACTTGCGCTGGCGTTAGGGTTGGCGTGGCTCCGCTGGGGTTGATGGGTGCCGTGTAGGCGAGGTTGAGTGTAACCATTTTGTTTCTTCTTCTTTCTATGGAATTGAGGATGGATGGAAAGATATCGTAGGAAACTAGGTTCTAGTTGCTTTACGGCTGGCTGAGTAATTAGGGGTGGGCAGGTACCTTACAAGGTACGCACGTAAGGAGACAAGTCGGCCCTTATTATCAAGTTCCACGATGTACGCTCTGCGGAAAGGAGAGAGCGGAAGTCATTGACGTCAGGTGTCATGGTGAGACAGTTTCATTAGGTAGGGCGCGCTAACTTCCGGACTCGGGACCGGGCCAACTATTGGGGATTTCCGTACCTTCGGGAATGCGATGGACTGTAGGCAAAAGCAGTATGTACTGGTGTAGGCCTACCAACCAAACCCTCGGTACCGTACATGCTGCTATTTACTAATGATTGCTGTCTTCAGTGGCTGTTGTAAGACCCGAGTTGCCCCGACAAGCATATCTAGTACCGATATCAATCCGTTTCCAAGAGAACGACTTACATATTATGTTATGTAAAGCGTATGTCTTTCCACGTTGCTCTCTTTATGTATCATAATTACCTGATATGAATTAATAGCTTGCTTCTGATGATCTCACTGACAGAATGCATAGGCGTCGGCGACGCTAAGGCGTAGACACCTACACTTACGTAGGATTCTGTGGCGGTATATACCTCCTTTGTGGTTAGTAAAATGGCCGTTATGATATAAATCTCTGAATTGGACGTTTACATATCGAGTCCCATGATATGATCCCTTCATGCCAACGACTAAATGCCCTTGATGAAGATTTCCATAGTGACTCCTTGCATGACTATCAAGTCTGTAATATCCTACTTATACACACCGAAATATTCAATCATCGTCAATACGTAAGGGCTCAATAAAAGTCAGCTCCCCATCCGAATCGTTATCCATCATCTGGATCCCACCGCCACCCTCCTCTGAGTCGTAAGCGTAGTCATCCTCCTCATCAGCAGCGTCGCGACCTGCTGTACCAAGCCCCGGATACGCAGGCGGCGGCGGCAGTGCATCGACAGTGCTCGTACTAACAGACCTAGACGACGTAGCCACAGCAGCAGCGGATCCCCTCCTAGGTGCGGCATGAGGAGTCTCTCCCAGATTCGGCATGGAAGAAGTCGTCTTCGGCGCAGCATCGCGGTCCTTCGCATCCTTCATACCCACCAATTTGGCGTCCCTGACACTGATATCGCTCTTCAGTTCCAGGACGTTCTTGACCGAGGGGTCGAACTTCTCGTTCTGCCTCTCGCCGAGTTCTCCGCCGCCAGTCCCGATATCGATCAGGTTCCCGGTCTCGGCCCAGTCCCTGTCGCGGAGCTCGATCTCGATCTTGCCGTCGTCCTTCTCAATGGCAGCGGCGCCGCCCCTGACGTCGGGGAAGCCACAGCGCGCCAGGATCTTGCCGGTAAGCTCGGGGTAGCGCAGGTGGCCGGTGACCTCGTTGCTCAGGTCGAGGTTTTCGACGCCCTCGATGTCGCCGCCGATCGCCTGCAACCCCGCGATGCCTAGCTGCATGCTCGTCGTGCGGTACAGGAACCCTAGGATGTAGTCGTGCTCGCTGTACACGTTGAACAGCTTGCCCGACACCACCGTCCGCATCATCTGCCAGTGCACCGTGTTGGACGGGATCGGCGCCCCGATCAGGACCACCGAGTCCACGAGCCCGAACGCTTTTCTGTCGGCTAGTACCCGCAAGCACGCCCATATCACCCTTGCGCCTAGGGAGTACCCTACCAATGTGACCGGGCGCTCGCCTTGCACCTTGTTAATCAGCGCATCCGCCAGAATCTTACCCGCTTTCTCGGAGCGGTTCCGCGCCAGGCTAAACGGGTTATCGATATTCGACGCGGAGCTCAGTAGGAAGATAGGCCACAGGGCGCCCTGCAGCGTAGCCAACACCGTACGCTGCAAGAGCTCGGCGCGAACGGCGCTCCATGCCGTCGACGAGACGAAGCCGCGGAGCTTGTGGCCAAGGGCCATAAGGCTCTTCATCTCGTAGCGCAGCGCGAAGACCTCCGTCTCATCGCCCAGTGCGCGCCACGGCTTCGTCACGTCGTCCTCGGTGGTGAGCCAGCCGTTGACGCCGATAGTGACACGGAGTCTGCGGGCCTTGCCGCTTTCGCCGTTATCCTGTTGGTTCGACCATTCGCCGCCCCATTCTTCCCGCAGCGGCAGGAACTTGAAGTCCTCGACTTCCTTGGCGTACTGGTCGACCACGCCGCCCGTCATCTTGGCCCCGAACGCGCCGAATAGTGTCCCGACTAGCGCCCCGTTCATCCAGAAGATTCCGAGGAAGCTTGCTAGCCCGCCTAGCCCGACGGAGCCCATGAGCCCGCCTATAACGCCGGCTACTGCAGGAGCAGCAAGGCCGCCGGTAACGCCGATGATGGCAGCACCCGCAACGGATGCTAGTCCGACTTTCCAGAACCGGCCGACTTTGCCTTGCTCTGCACGCTTCTGCGCCTCGGCCTCGGCAGACATGCCACCGCTCTGCTCGGCTTTCTGCGCAGCTTCGATCATAGTGGTCGCGATCTCAGTTTCCTCATTATCGAGAAACTTCGGCGGGATCTCTAGCGCGGACGCCAAGTAGCAGATCAGAGTGCGCGAGTACGCCGAGTAATTGCCAATCGAAAGCAACAGAATGAGCGTCGCGCTGAGCACCTCCTTGCGGTCCTCCAGTGGGATCGTCGTGAGCCGTGTCGGAATGGGATGGTACAAGCTCTGGAACGTCGTCAAGCTAGTCGGCGCCGTGGTCGACGACGAAGTCATCTTCGTTTGGGTCTGAGTGGACCTGCTATTATCGCCGAAACTCAGCAGGTCCTCGCCATCAGCGGGCTCCTCTCTACTCTTGGCGCTGAGCTGTTCGGCGCGCTTGCGCCGGGCATCAACGACTCTCTGGTCATCAGGCTTAGCGACGACTTCCTTGATCTTGCCGAGGGTCTCGTCGCGCCACGAGTCGAAGTGCAGCAGCGCCGCTTTCCTCAATCGGAGGATAGCCGGAAGAGGCCGCACCTTTTGCGGGCGCGGTGGTAGCGTTGGGGGAGCGCCCGGAGAGTCATGATCGCTATTGGAGCGGGGCATGAACAGAGGCGGGTCGGCCGTCTCCGAATATGACGGAGGGTTGCGCGCTACCGGTGAAGACGACGGATAAGGTGAGTTCTCGGGACTTTCTTGATCAATGACCAACTGCGATCGCATGTATGCCACGATGTTGACCACGAGGCTGAAGAAGACCTTGCGACGGGCGAGATTAAGGACGACTCGAATGGCATCGGGTTCGCTGGTAAGTGGCGCCATGGCGACAACTACCTACGTGGGATACTACCTCCTAGTCACTTGAATGGGCATCCGAATATTGCGCTTATGTCTCGTCGCATTCATTCGATATTCGCTTTATTGATTGTTTATGTGTCTTTAAGAAGTTTAGTATTGGGGATTACTCGACACCTCTCCAGTTTTCTTATAAACCATAGGCTCTTGTTACACCATTCTAGGCAGCCGAATAAATCCAAGGCATGCAATACCAAGGCGCAGCCACAATATTATTGAGGCTATGTACAGGTAATATCGCATGCAACGGTGAGAATAGAGTCTTCAATATTTATATCATTATTTATTTCTTTGTTTCCTTGGACTCTCGAAGGCATCATTCTGCAAGTAATTTCATACGAACATTAAGCGATGATCATTGAATACAAGGGAACATAGAAGGAAGTGAAAGGAAGAAAAATAAGCCATTTGACAAATCGAACCCCAAGACCTAACGATACTGAATATAAAATTATCAAGGTAGGCATACAGTTAAGTATGTCAACCATGTAGCATCGCGAGACCATCCATACCAACGCGGCCATTCGGCACAAGTTATTAGGAGCTTTAGGGTTGTTATGGTTCATGCCTTGTTTATTCAAGTCGGTAGAACGAATGTAGGTTCGAGTCTGAATAGGGGCGTGTGTAAGGTTCATCACAAACGTAGTTCGATGAACTCGGAGGAACTCTTTTACTCTCATTCGTTAGTGTAACTATATCAGAGCAGTTTAAAGTGAGAGGTCATGCCGAGGGTGACATATCAACGATACGATGATATATCGTACCTGGCTGATATCTCTTTCATTTAAACCAGACAGTATCTAAATGAGCGACTAGAATGTAGCTGAACTCAACCCGCCGCATCCCTCGAGTAAGCCGTATCTCGCATAACCTCCCTTTCGCTTCACCCCCTACAATCAGCCGGAGCAAGTCGAAATCAAATCTGCAGAGACGTAATCTCAGGTCCCACCATCGAATCCATATCCGGTGTAGGAGGGGGTAAGTTCTCGCGCTTGGTGCAGGTCCAGCAGCTCGCATACATATTGACGCGGTCGATGCATTTGCCTGGTGTCCGCTCGCCCATGCACTTCGCTGCGAATCCGTGCCGTTCGAACTCGTCTAGATACCACGGTCGTAAGCCGGCCGAACGCAACATAACACGTCCGCCCATGCGTAGTGCGCGGTTGAGCTTGGCTATCTGCGCTGCGGCGGCGTTAGATCCAGGGTCGAACCAGTCCATGCTGTCCATGACAACGGCCACCGTCAGGGTTCCGGGAGCGATACGGGCTAGCACCTCGTCGATCTCGTCCGTATGGATACGCAGTCCCTCAAACGCACCCGGGCGGGAGAGTCGCGCGTGGGCTTGTGGCGAGAGGTAGTCGGGGTGGCAGCGCCGGCTGAACTTGCCGTCGAGCGTCACGAGGTAGTAAGGGTTGTCAGCTGCGATATGCGTCGATTCGACCATCGGGTCCAGCGTGTTCACCATGTACTCCCAGATGGCGTGGGAGCGTGTGTTCTTCGCCCGGGAGTCAGGACCGCAGACCGCCCCCGATACCGCATGGTCTTCCTCGATGATCGCGAGCTGGTTCTTGGGCACCCCGAGAGCGGTCCACAGGAACGCTTCCTGGCTGACGACGAACTTGGAGACGAAGCGTGAGAGGAGCGCCGGCCGAATCTTGCTACGCCAGATCTCACGTTGCTCGTTAAGGGTCTTGGTTGCGAGCATCTCCTTGACGGCGGATCGACACCCGAACATACGGGTTATACAGCGGAAGATGCGGATTCCGTGCTTCGATCCACCTGTATCGTAGAGGCCACCCTTGGACCTAGTGAAGATGTGGTGGTTATTGAGCCAGTACTGGAAGGCGCGGCTAGACAGGTGAGGAGACATCTTCGAAAGGAGTAAGGAGCGAAACTCGGGATGCTTTCCCTCGCCGAAGATCTTCCAGAAATCTTCGTACGGGAGGGACGAGAAGGCGGCTACCTTGAGTTCAAGTAGGTGGTTTTGCGCAGGGTTTAGATCGACAGCGTGGATCCTAGCCGGGCTCTGAAGTGCATAAGAAAGAAGATTATCCCCAGCACTAGTGATGGCGAGGACCACATCATCAGACTTTAGCTTGAGGATACGCTCGTCAACGCGAGTGTCTTCCCAGGTAAAGGCATAGATATACTCATCGTTGAACTGAGTGTGTTTCTTGAGCTGGTCATCATAATAAATCCTATAGTGGTGATTCTGGTAAAAGAACGACGGAAGAGGAAGGTTAGAAGAGAGATTGAGAATGGCTGCATCGAAAGCCTTGGACCGGATTTCTGGTGTAGCTCTTTCAACTGCAAGAGATAGAGCGGTAGAGTGGTTGGCTGGATGCAGGTAAGGCGACTCAGTGACCAGTGCATCCACCTTTTCAACAATTTCGTGCAGGAGGCCGGGTGAGGACGGTCGCTTGTGAGTTCCTAGCCAGATATAATATGGGATTGCACCGAGAACATAATTTCGCGTGTTGACGTTCAAAACGGTACCGAAGCAGTACTCAAGATAGTCACGTCGGCCGGGCTCTAGACCAACTCGGTCGATGTCAAACCATGCTCTCCAGAACGTCCTGCCGAAGAAATTGACGTGTCGGTTGACCAGGCCGCCGGTGTAGTTCCGGAAGTTGACATCGACTTGAGACTGGACGTAGAAGTCAACTACACCAACAAGTCCATTCGGAGCTAACAGAGATGGCAGCGAGTCGATGACTGAGTAATAATCGGGCTTTATATATGTTAGCGGATTTGCATTATAAGTAGGCTGTCCGCGCTTACAATCATTGACAAGCTGTAAGACATGGTGATCAAATCGGCACCGCCATGCTTGGGTCTTTCTGAGGAGAAATAGATTCGAACCGGCGACCTAGAGACATGTCTGCCTTGAAAATCCGGTTCATGGTCCTCCAGGCGAAATTTCCTCGCATCCTGGCAGATGACCTTGACTTTCTTCCATCCGAGCTTCTCGAAGCGCTTGCGCGCGACCTCACAGAGCGAGGGAGAGAAGTCGACGAGGTACACACAATCGAAGAATTGGGTTACGTCAACGAATCTGGACATGGCTTCAATATTCCAGCCAGTTCCTCCACCGACCTATTTTCTGGTTAACGACATTGGTGGCTTATGATTAAATTCACGGGAGGAGACTAACATCAACCCAAATACGCCTCTTTTTCTCATCATCATTTTCTGCCCTATGGGAGAGCTGAGCTGCTGCGAGAGCGAGCATATCCTCGCGACCCTTCAGAAGGGCCTTCCTCGTCGCATCGTACGCGCCGGCCTGCTTCTTATAGAAGCTTTCAAGGGCATCCTGCTGGTTGCCGTCGCCGTTGCCGTCGTGCGGTTTAAGGAAGCATGAGTAGAAGAAAAGCCATAGTGACTGTGCGAGACTGGGGTTCTCGCCATCCTTGGCTCCCTTCGTGAGTAGTGTGGAAAAGCACAGACCTACTAAGAGGAGAACTGCTATTCCAGCGAGATAGATATAAGCGTGAGGATCAGGGGGTAAAATGTTACCACCAAGAGAAGCCATGATACTCTCTCATTGCTATGAAGAATGAGAGCGGGATGTTGAAATTCCTTCGTGATGTTGAATTGAATGGCAGCAATGGATCAGAGTATCTGGTAGGAGGAAAGGAGAGAAAAGGGGAAAGGGATGGCTAACACCAACGAAGATATATACCAAGCCATTATACTTGTTACCCACCTTTGCCAATAAATAAACTTGGGGAGCTTGAATTTTCTAACTCTCACGAGGGCTAAGAGAGTAACATACCTACATGTAGTGAAGTGGGATGCCGTCCTGACTGTACATGGTTTGTATCAAGAAGGTAACACTGTATGTTAACTCTTTGCCTCTTCAATAGGGGACCTTGAGCTTACCGCACCCCACTGAATTTAGCCACCCCACCATTTGAGCTGGGTACATGTAGTTAAGTTATGTTGACGATGGCTAGATGCGGTTCTCTTAGCCAATCATTCGGGCCACATGCTCGAACCTCAGGGAAAAGATACTTGCACAATATAGACTAAGACCCATTCTAGCTATTTACCCTAAAACGACTTTGATCTTTGCATGTGCAGTGGATATGGAACAGGGCTGATCGAGAGGATAGACACTTGCGCTAGCTACTCGAAACGGGTTGAGCTTGTGGTTGATGTGTAATACTAGCCGATCTCCCAACGAATGGTATGCTGTTTCTGATCTCAGCAGGTCTTACGGAAACTTGGAGGGTTGTAAAGGCTTGCAGATAGGGATTCCTACTTGCCGTACCAAACACAGGCTCAATTCGATCCCAGGGTCCACGATCAACCATAGGATGTCTTGCAGCAATCCCACAGGAAATAGAGGTCAAATGATACTAGGTACTTTATTAGGTACGTAGTGAAGTAAGTTGTGGCTTTTTGATTCATCCCAGTTGAAGTCTAGTTCTATCCCATTGCGATTGTCGAAAGGTACATCAAGAGGTAGCTGGCGTCTAGATTTTTTCCCGAGTCTCCAACGGGCTGAGTCTAGAGGTCGAGCCCGTAATTAATGCGCCCACGTGTTACAAAGTCGAGATAGGAATGGGCCATACGCTTCAGCAGCGCGAGGCTGTCCAACGTTCTAACTAACGTCTGTGCATCATAAAGCGAGAGAAAGACGGGGATGCGGTTTGCTGATGCCGGTATTTCGATACGACCTGCAGCACCGGCTCAAGCACGACAAAAGATGACGGTTGCGAATTGTGTCTATCATGTGTCCATCAGAAAGGTGTAGCCGCCAAAAGCCTTATACAGCTGCAACCCCAATGCCAGTCAGCAGAGCACGTTACACAACGTCTGCCGCCGAACATGTCGGGTGAGTTAGTCGCCTATTTCGCGGTATCCGACCATCGGGTAGAACCCCATATTAGGTGAGACTACGGCCAGCTAAACAAGCTGTGTCTCTGTTTTTGAGACACGTCGGAAACCCCTTCTTCGCCGTCTACCGTTAGGGTAGCACGTAGCTCACCCGGCTCGTCCCCTTTGCTCGACTGATTTTCTTGACGTTGGTCTTGCCACACAACTCCGTGGTATCAACGTGTGTGCCTCCACAGGGATAGGTTTCAGCGCCGACGATCTTTACGACTCGGAATTTCTCGTCATCCGTCATACCCATCGCCTTGCGATCAGGTATCAACCGTTCAAGGCCGTTGGCCTTGAAGTCGTTCTCGTCCCACCAGTCAATTTCCACGGGCATAGCCTTGCTAACGTACTCGTCTACGCGTGTTTGGATGGCGTCCTTCCACTTCCCCTCAATGAGGCCTTGGAATTCGCAGGCAGCGGAATCGGGGAAATGTGAAGCTTTCAGTTCATCAAAATTGGCTACCTCCTTCTCGAGAAGATGACGAACAGCTGCACCGAGAACATGTCCAGCCGTATGATAACGGGAGTACAGATTCCGCTTCTCACTGTCAATGGTTTGAGTGACAGAATCCCCAGGTTTGAAAATAGACGAGGCGCTAGTGAACCTGCCGAAATGCAGCACTTCGCCATCGTTTATCGCGCTCATGCGCACCATGGACACATCAAAATTTGTCCCATCCACGCCTTTCATCGCACCGACATCAGAAGGCTGGCCACCCCCTTGAGGGTGAAATATTGTTTGTTCCGTGACCACGACATGGTCGTCTTCCTCGGCATGCTTGAAAAGCCCTTGGTTGGCCTCCTCGAGAGCTGCTACTGATCGGACTGCGGTGACTACAGTTTGCAGAGCATAGAGCTTGGCATTGTGCTGAAACGCTAGATAAGTGCGCTGCATGTCGAAAATCTCTGCAAAGTGAGTTCCCAACGGATTATTAGTCGTCTCGAGATAAAAGGCGTTGAGTTGGAATATAATGAAATTGGAGAGGCCTAAGTATCCGCCGGCATGATATGTATCTTGAAATCCTGACCATCTCTGACTGAGATGTTTTTAGCCCTGACAGGCTCGCGCCCTACTGGTGGATCCATCCAGGCCAAATTGACCACTGAACGACGAGGTTCGAGACCCACCTTCAGCGCGCCCTTAATTAGACTCGTTCGTAGAGCTTCTTCACTCTTCTAACACTTGAACTAATCACGGGATAAATCCGATTTCAATATCTCAATTGAGGGTGTTCTTGAATCCTAAGTAGGCAGAGTTAATATCCAGCTCAAGCTCTCTTGCCTGCTGTTCGCTCAATTCCTCAGTCGCCTTCATCTGATTGAGCGTGATCAGCCACTGCACAATCTTTCCGCGATTCTCGAAGTCTCGGTCTGTGACTTTGTTGACGCTCTGAATGACATCTGTCAGGAGGGGATGTAGCTGGTCCTTTGCTAATAGCCCAAGGCGCAGGGCATCTAGGAAAGTAATGAAGTCCTGCGTGGCTTCGAGGATAAGGGCGCCTGATTTGTTGCTTGCTGAAGCAGACGGTTGCGATGCTCCTGTTGAGGCAGTAACAGCAGTGGATGGCATGCCAACTCTCAGTCGTTCCGTTGCTCGAGGGACTTCGAGCTATGAGTAGTTTAATTAATTGCGTCGACTAAAGAGACAATGTTCTCTTACATCCCACTCGGCCTTGAATTCTTCTAGGCCGACAAATGCCTTAGCGACTGTCTCGTCCGCTAATATAGACTTATACTGCTTCAGAGACCGCTCGCAGATCTCGGTGTAGTCAGCTTCAGGAATAGCATCTTTGAGAAATGCTCTTTCTAGTTCGTCCAGGGTGACGATGATAGAGAATATCTCGGCAAGAGAATCTTGTAAGTCCCTCTCAGCACGGGTGTCGGCTAGCTTCACTTCCTATATAGACATCGATATGAGTATGTGAGCAACATGGAGTAGGCAACCAAAGTCGTACCTCATCCAGATTTATTGTAGCCGAGAGAGTATGGTTGGGAACATAGCTATGGGGCGTTGGTGCATAACCCTGTCGCGGATTCATCTTGGATGGCTAGTGGGATGACGGTATAAACATCAATAAATGGTGAGAAACGGAGAGTTCTTGAAGTTTAGAAATTCAATGTTGGTAACGACCCTCGGCAACCTTGTTTGAGCTGTTGCTGCTGCTTGATGATTGAGGGATGGCGGCAGAATTCGTATCCACCGCCTACAAATGCTTACCATATCTAGTTTAGCGCTAGATTATGATAAGGACACCCCGCGATAAGCCTATCCCAAAAAAACTTTTGGTCCGTCCCATCTTATTGTCTGCGAAATTCACACACCAAAACCCTCCACCAACAACGTCACAGCTTTTCTTCTGCGCAAACTTCACCATGGCAGGTGCAAAGAAGAATTTCAAAGCGACCAAGAAGTTCGAGAAGAAGCATCTGAAAGGTGTCTTGGACCAACGGAAAGCGACCGCGAAAATAAAGCAGAGGCAACAGGTCAAGGCCAAGAAGCTGACCAAAAAGGGAAAGGATGCCGAATTCTTCAAGGGGAGCGAAGATGCTGAAAGCAACGGCAAAATCAATGGCACCAAGAAAACAGCCAAGGTCAATGACATGAGCGTCGATGACTTCTTCGGAGGCGGTTTCGAGATCATCGAGAAATCCCAACCCGCAAAGAAAGCGACCAAGAAGCTGGGGAAACGCAAGCGTGACGAACCCGATGAAGATGAGAACGCATCAGACGAAGGTAGCGACCTTGAAATCTCTGCCGACGAAATGCCCATGGCAAGTGGCAGCGAAGACTCTGACGACGAAGACATCGAGGATACTGGCATGAGCAAAGCCGCGATGGACGCACTTGCTGAAGAAGACCCCGAATTCTACAAGTTCTTAAAGGAGAACGACCCTGAGGCCTTGGAATTCGACGACGCCGACCTAGCCGAAGTAGACGAATTGAGCGCTAGCGAGGAGGAAGATCAACCCAAGAAGAAGCAGAAGAAGGATAAGATGCAAAAAAGGACGGATGTCGTAGATGAAGAGGATCCTTCCAACAACGAGTTAACACAAGCTATGGTTGCACGCTGGAAAGCAGCATTGTTAGAGAAGCAATCCCTTAGAGCCGCGAGGCAGGTGGTTTTGGGCTTCCGATCTGCGGCACACCTGAACGAAGATGATGAAGACGGGGGGAGAAAACAGCCATACAAAATCTCGAGTCCTGATGTCTTCCACGACATCCTCCTTGTTGCGCTGAAACAGATTCCCGAAGTCCTCCAACACCATGTTCCCATCAAGGAGTCTTCGTCTGGCAAAGTCCAAGTCCCGACTGACTCTAAGAAGTTCAAGGCCCTTTCGGTGCTACTGAAATCATACGTATCCGCTATCTTGCACATCCTCGGCACGCTTTCAGACGATGCAACCCTCAAGCTGACATTGTCTGCTTTGACGCCCCTTATCCCCTATCTTCTAAGCTTCCGAAAGATGCTCAAAAATCTAATCAAGACCGTCGTTGGCTTCTGGTCGCAGAGTACGAGTAGCGACTCTACTCGCATTACCGCTTTCCTGGTTCTCCGACGTCTGGTGGTTGTTGGCGACAAAGGCATCAGAGAAGCCATCCTGAAAGCGACATATCAAGGCTTGATCGCAGGATCCCGTGTCACAAACGTCAACACGATACAAGGAATCAACCTGATGAAGAATTCAGCAGCTGAGCTATGGGGCTTAGACCAGAACATCGGTTATACGACGGCGTTTCATTTCATTCGGCAACTCGCTATCCATCTGCGCAACAGCATCGTCCATAACCAGAACGAGTCGTACAAGACCATTTACAACTGGCAATATGTCCACTCGCTGGATTTCTGGTCATGTGTGTTATCGGAACATTGTAACCCGTTAAAGGAGGCAGAGTCCGGGAAGGAATCTCAGCTCAAGCCACTCATCTATCCCCTCGTCCAGGTCACGCTTGGTGCTATGCGTCTAATACCGACCGCGACCTATTTCCCTATCAGATTCCACATGATTCGGTCACTTCTCCGCGTCTCACGCTCAACAGGTACCTACATTCCGTTGGCATCTGCTTTGCTAGAAGTTCTAAACTCCGCGGAAATGAGGAAATCTCCCAAACCATCAACTATCAAGCCCCTCGACTTCCAAATCGCCTACAAGGCACCCAAGTCCTATCTTCGGACGCGAGTCTATCAAGATGGTGTGGGGGATCAGGTAGTAGAGCTCTTCTCGGAATACTTCGTTCTATGGTCTACGAACATAGCATTCCCCGAATTCGCGTTGCCTGTCATCATCATGCTGAAGCGATGGCTCAAGCAGTCGAGGAGGAAGACCGGCGGTAACAACAATAATAAGGTCCGCTCCGGCCTTGTGTTGCTCGTCCAGAAACTTGAGGCGAATGCCAAGTTCATCGAGGGCAAGAGAGCCAAGGTGGATTTCGCGCCCAGAGACCGAGCGCAGGTCGATGCATTCTTGAAGGACTTCGAATGGGAGAAGACGCCAGTTGGTGCCTATGTTGTCGCGCAGAGGAAGGCGGGAGCGGAGAAGGCCAAGATGTTGGAACAAGCTAGGAAAGAGGACGAGCGAAAGCGAAAGGAGGAAGAGGAGGAAGCACTGGAAGAGAATGCTGCGGCGTTAGATGACGAGGATGACGAGATGGAGGATTTTGATGATGAAGAGGATGAAGGTTCCTCTGAGGACGAAGACGAAGACGATGAGGAATAATCCTGATGGTCCAGTTAAAATGTACCCGCGAATAGAGTGATTAATGGGCCGGAACACCATGTGCAGAGGGACAATCGTATGAGGTGTTCAGTGCTTTGGCAAACGCCCCTAGGATAGTTCCTCGAGATACCCGACAAACCTCCGAATCCAGTATCAGTGCCAATTCCATAGCAGACGTCCTGTTTATCTAAGTCTTTCCGTGCCCTCTTGCCTTGCAAAACACTAAACGCTTTCCCCTTTATTGGCGCTAATAAGAATCATAGCCGTCGTATCTCCTAGTCCGAACGAAATCCAGATGGAAATTGATATTTGGATTGCCCTTACTCTTCTAGTTCGGCTAGATCTACATTACCGCATAAAGACGATCCGGCATCAGTCGTAGATTTCAACTTAATCCATTGCAAAAGTCACATATATACAGAGATCCAAAACTTCAAGGACGTCTCAATCTAATTAATATACACGAAGAGATGACTTAATCATTTTTCAGGGAAGACGAAGAGCCCATTCGTAAAGCTCATCAGAGAGTGGCCATGCCGTCCTGGAGAGCCTGGATGTAAGTCCAACTCGAGGAATCCTCGCCCAAGCTCCACGCCACTATTACAAGAACACAAAGGTCAGCGTTTGCTCTTCACTCTTTCAAGCAGGTATCGTCTTAAAATAAATCGATTTATATAGGATAGAGTAGGATAGGGTAGAATAAGGGTGGGGGAGACTTACTAACACCACCAAGCCCGCGGGCCTTGACGATCTGGTCGAACTTCTGGGCGACGAAGTCGGGCGTGTCCCAGGTCCAGAAGTAGCTGGTCGACGCATCCCAGTACCACATGCCGCCCTCGTCGGCATCGGCCTGTCCGCTGGCCAGCACGGCCGGGCTCTCGAGGAACGTCACGGCGCCCGACTGTCCCGTGTCGCCGCCGTTGGCGTCTTCTAGTAGTACCGTCGCGCACCCGATCGGCTGCGCGCACTGCCCCTGCGTCTTGAAGAACTTGGCGTAGAAGGCGAAGCCTAGGTTCATCTTCGACGCTTCCATCCCTAGCGAGATGTACTTGTCTACTGTCGCTAGCGATCCCTTGACTGAGGTGTGGTGCGTGGTTGTGGTGTCGCGCCTACAGGGGGGAGGGGGGTTGGTTAGTTGCGGCTTAGGTAAGTTGCAGATGCTAGAATCTGGTTTACCTGTTCATCAAGTCGTAGGTCATAACCTTATGTGTCTCTTGTTAGCCCTTGCCTGGATGATGATCAGGGAGGGGACGTTGACTCACATTGACCACGTCGACGGCGGCGCTGATCTTGGGGACTTGCTCGGCGGTAAAGGCGATCATGTCTCTCTCGAGGCCAGGAACAGCGATGGAGAGCTCCTTGTCGCCGATGGCTGCCTTGATCTCTGCCAAGAGCAAGGCGTAGTTGGCGATCTCGTCGACCTTGCCCGAGTTGGGGTTCTGTCTGTAGTCTTCGCCATTCCCGCCCGGATACTCCCAGTCGACGTCTATGCAGTTCAACTTCTGTTAGTAGCTGGCCCACGAGGACAGGTTGATCCTTGAGGAACGAGGTTACGCACCGACACAGTCATACCCGTGGCTTTCGAGAGTCGAGGCGACGTTCTTTGCGTACAGCTTCCTCGACGTGTCGTCCTTCTGGCCGACCGAAAAGCCAGCCGTGTCGCCCCATCCTCCGATCGCCATACAGACCTTGACCCCCTCATCGAATTGGCTGCGGAGAGTAGCCACATCCACGAAGGGGGAGTAGGTGCCTGGCGGGTCGCTCGTAAAGAGAGTAGTGCTTGCGAATGCGGTGATCACATGTGTTATGCCAGCCGTTTGGGCCTTGCTAGGAGACGCAGTGTGCCACTGGTCGTAGTACATTGCGAAGCGCGGTGCTGCCGCCGCAGCGCTCGCCGTTACAGCTCGAGAGATATGCATAACGAATCGAATGCCCGAGTTCAGTGACCATGTATTCCCTTGGCAAGAACAAGTGAGACGGATTCCAAGGTGCGAGGCCACCAACGATGGTATAAGGCCCTGTACACCATATTTATGTTTAAGGCTTTGGAATGAGGTGTAACGTTGAGACTGTACTGGTATCCCGTGTACTCTGTCATGTCTCAGAGTAACATTCTAGATTGGGTAGTTAAACTAACTTCCTAGAGCCTCATGCCATATAGAAGCAGTGCCTGCACCTATAAGGAAGCGCAATCCTTCCGGAATGTCTTGCATATGCCACTTTCTTGTCGCATTCAACCTCCTCCCGTCATATTATACGGTTAGCTTGAGTCGCTGGTTGATAGATGAGCTCCCTTCACGAGATCTAGATAAAACGTACTCACATTGCCCATCACCTTATCCGCAACACAAGGGAGATGGCAAACACGGATAGATCTCGAGGAGAGAAACTCGCCTGTTCTTTCCTTTACTTCGTTATTACATTTGCGCTGCGTAGCGGCTTGTGATTAGAAGCCCCCAGGTAGTACTGCAGCTCAAGTGGGCCGTGTTCCTGTGAACTGCCCGTTATGGAAAGTCGCTATCAACGTTACCCCAGGTTCTCAGGGGGTAGGGGTGCTAGTAAAGCCGATGATGCAGCGAAAGGGTACGGCCTCTCCTGGAAACCTGAAACGAAGAGAGCCGAAAGTTGTCCAACGGGGAGCCGCGATGTTGGATGGGACGGGATGATACCCAGTCACACTACATCGCGCAGCTCGGCAGTGATCGTCGGTAGCACTTCATCTGACCGTCACATAAATGTGCTACCTTACGGAACCGTCGATAAGGCCGTATATATCAAGTGGGTTTTGATAAGAGGTAGGTAGTTCTTAAAAAGACACTTAAAGAGCATGACGATGCTCACTATAATGAACATGGAGTAGCTATCCCGTCATCATAATAGCTGCTTTTCTTATAACTCTTTGACAGTCTCATCGGCGGCGACCTAGTTATGACATACATATAATGACCTTTAAGGGTATGCATATTACTACATACCTGTTAACAGACCAACTACTTCATCATTTATTTCCTTGTAGTGTGTATAGTACCTTGCCTCGAGTCTGAATGCTAGGTACACTGATGATAGTCTCGCAGATCTCTCAGCCCTGCAAATGCTTGGCGACTTTGGCTCTCTATAATTAAACGACTTAAACATTACTAAGTTCTTTTCAATTTAATTATTTTTGACAAGTCGGCATATCGTGCTATACTATTCTGCTTTAAATCTCTCATTCGATCATTTAAGCAGTAAAAAGAGGGCTGATAATCACTATCGCGTCGTATATTAGGCGATCTCGCGATCGCTTTCGTATTTCCCAGCCCCCACCAGCTCAGATCTTCGCTTCGAGGCTTCGCGAGTCGCGACGCGTAGGTTAGTGACCCCACCGGTGCGGCACAGCCCCTTTAGGGTCGATATGTAGGACCATGTAGTGACTAGATAGATTCCCGGGTTTCACTATTAATACTGCCGGTTTCCCTCAAGAGCGGCGGTAGATAACTAATTGAACTATCTACGAAGTATTATTACACCATTTGTTTCCTAAATACCGTCCTCTAGTTGATAACCCATGGCACCGTCAAAGGACGAAGAAGCAAAAGGAGAGGCACTCCCTTCGTATGAAGACGCCTCTGGCCCTTCTTCCTCCAACGCTCACCAAGTAGAAGCGTCAACGGCCGGACCGACAGTAGCTTCCCCCTTTAACTTCCCTCCGGACACCGACTTGCCGGCGTACACGGCACCCGGCACCGTTGAGCAGCGACCGATCGCAATCCCCCAGATCAAAGCAGACCCGACCTCGCCCTTACTCGACGCATACTCACAGTCCCTGCTTCGCTATGGCGTGACGGAGGAGACCTGGGCCTCTTTCCTGCGCACCCTATCAGGCTTTCTCGCCGCGACAGTCTCGGAGAAGGCCGTCAGCCACGCCGCCGAGATCGCGCAGCACATCGGCGACGTGCCCAAGCGCTTCGGCAAGGAGACGCTGGCGCACGCTAAGGCAACAGGCCACGCCATCAGCGACAGCGCGAAGAAGGGGAACTACATCGGCGCAGCCACGCGCGTCATAGGCGGCACCATTGCGCTACCTCTGGGCACCGCTTTCCGTGCCGTGGGTGCTGTCCTCTCACTCCCGTTCGCCGCTGTAGGCGCCCTAACCAAGGACCCGAAGACGCCCAAGGAGCGTGCCGTCGCCTACGCCGCGGCGGCTAATGTCAAATGGCTGCACAAACGGGGCTTGGAGGCCCACCTGCTGGACACGACCGAGCTGAGTCAGGTTCTGGGCCTACCCGTTAGCGAACTGTTACAGGCCGCGTACGCCACCAAAGACCCGAGTGCGGCGGCACAGCTCGCCGCTCTAGGGACGCATATCGCCGAGCTAGAAGTACGCACGCCCACTGCTCTTCAGTTAGGAGCTAGCACGTTTTGGTTAGTGGTGGCGCAGAAAGGCGAGGATCACGAACATAGTCACGGGAGAGGGAAGGGAAAGGACAAGTGATTGGAATAGGGGGCACGCTTAATAAAAGATTCACCCGCAAGACTGGTGAGATTTGGTACGTATCTGATTGACAGGGGCGGCGATAAATACAACGAGGTGGTGAATCTGCGTTATACATACCCCATATATAGAGCTAATGCGAACTGTCAGATCAGAAGGACGATTCGAAGGCATGGATTCGAACTTGCCGTTTACGCCAGTAACTAGAACAACACTATGGTACATTACTACCCGCATACAAATACATGACAATATATAATACTCCTAGAGCCCGTTTACCTGATGTAAGGTGTCGGACTCGAAAACATCCCTCTAATAGTTGGTCCTATGCCTAGCAAAAGGATCGTCTGCCATCCATTAACACTATAGGAAAGTCTATGTAGCGCATCCATCCCAACTATCACCCGAGAGTGAAGCGAGACCACAATTAAAGAAAGCCGTATTTTCAAATTTGCTTGCCAACCAATCCTTGAATACCCATCGTTCTCGCCAAGCTCTGCCCCCTTCCATCGCTAGACCATCTACGCCTCGCAGTCCAGTTTCTCAAACCAATATGTACGGTCGTTTATAAGGGAGAATGAACCGAATCCCTCCACTCTAGCCACATGAGTGCGTGTTCACCCCCTACTTGCGATCCTTGGGTTTCTTGGGTTTCTTGGGTTTCTTTCGACCCGTTATCGTCTCTTTTCCTCGTGCAACTAAGTCACGCATGAACCCCCTCACAGTACCATTACCAGTACGAGATCCAGATCCGGATCCGGACAGTACTCCTGATCCAGATCCAGATCCAGATCCAAATCTAAATCCAGATAGTATTCCTGATCCAGATCCAGATCCAGATCCAGACAGTACTCCTGATCCAGATCCAGACGCAGATCCAGACAGTACTCCTGATCCGGATCCAGATGCAGATCCTGATCCTGCTCCAGATCCTGATCCTCCAGAGGCCGCTCCACCTCCAGGCGCTCCAGCGTTAAAGGGCATTGGAGGCTGTAACGGTGGTGCGTTATCTATATCCATCAAGTCCATTTGTTCCAAGAGATCAGATACTCCGGTTGCTCCTTTTGCTGGAGGCAGCGCCCCGATGGGTGGTCCACCTGGATTCCCTGGAACGTCGTCGAACAATCCTATTAAAAGCTCTGCCGCCCCACCTCCTCCCAGCCTTCTAGGTGGTGTGGATCGCGATCCGCCGAACGATGGTCCGCGTCCCATGTTTCTGTCTTCAGGGTGAAGTAACGATGGTCTGAGTGACCAGGGTCCGGACGATGATGTGCGCGACTCGGGCCCTAAAGGTGGTCCAGGTCCTCCGAACGACCCTCCAGGTGCTCCAGGCCCCCCGAACAACCCTCCAGATGTTCCAGGTGCTCCAGGCCCCCCGAACAACCCTCCAGATGTTCCGGGTCCTCCGAACAACCCTCCAGGTGGTGCAGGTACGCCAGGTGGTGCAGGCGTTCCGGGTCCTCCATGTGGACCGAACAGTCTTTCGGATGCTCCAGGTGTACCGGATGCTCCGGGTGTACTGGGTGCTCCAGGTGTTCCGGGTCCTCCGACCAGCCCTCCGAGTGCTCCAGGTCCTCCGAACCCCCCTCCAGGTGGACCAGGTGGACCGGGTGCTCCCTGCGGAACGAGCCCTCCGGTCCCCCAGAACGCCCCCCAGAATGTCCCTCCAGGTCCTCCGAACCCCCCTCCAGGTGGACCGAACCCCCCTCCGGGTGCTCCATGCGGGACGACCCCTCCGGGACCCAAGGACGCGCCTCCAGGAGATCCAGGAGTTCCAGGCGTTCCAGGAGGTCCAGGAGGTCCAGGAGGTCCAGGAGGTCCTGGAGGTCCAGGCATTCCAGGAGGTCCTGGAGGTCCTGGTTCTCCAGGAGGTCCAGCTGCTCCAGGTGCTCCAGGTGCTCCAGGTGCTCCAGGTTCTCCAGTTGCTCCAGGTGCTCCAGCTGCTCCAGGTGCTCCAGGTGCTCCAGGTTCTCCAGTTGCTCCAGGTTTTCCAGGTGCTCCAGTTGCTCCAGCTGCTCCAGGTGCTCCAGTTGCTCCAGGTTTTCCAGGTGCTCCAGTTGCTCCAGGTGCTCCAGTTGCTCCAGGTTTTCCAGGTGCTCCAGTTGCTCCAGGTGCTCCAGGTTTTCCAGGTGCCCCCCTTCCAATTGGAATGAATCCCCCTCCAGGTGCTCCTATTCCAATTGGAACGAGCCCCCCTCCAGGTGCTCCAGCTCCCCTTCCAATTGGAATGAGTCCCCCTCCAGGTGCCCCAGCTCCCCTTCCAATTGGACCGAACATCCCTCCAGGTGGTCCAGCTCCTCTTCCAATTGGACCGAACAGCCCTCCAGGTGATCCATCTCCTCTTCCAATTGGACCGAACATCCCTCCAGGTGGTCCAGCTCCCCTTCCAACTGGACCTAACACCCCTCCGGGCCCGAACACCCCTCCGGATAGTCCGAGCGCCCCTCCGGGTAAACCGGGCGATGGAGTTATTCCAGGCGGTCCTCCGAACGCCCCTCCGGGTGGTGCAGGTATTCCAGGCGGTGCAGGTATTCTAGGCGGTGCAGGTGTTCCGGGTGCTCCAGCTCCTCTTCCAACTGGACCGAACACCCCTCCGGGACCGAATATCTCTCCGGGCGATGCGGGTGCTTCATATATTCCCGGTGCGTCTGGTGTTATAGGTGCTTCAGGTGCTACAGCTGGTGGTAGAGCTGGGCCCCCATATGGAGGGAACAGCTTTTGCATCGATGTTTGTTCATCCTGGTTATCTACAGGTCCAACTCCGAGTGCTCCAGCTCCACCTGCCGGCGCTCCAGCTCCACCTCCCGGTGCTCCAGCTCCACCTCCCGGTGCTCCAGCTCCACCTCCCGGTGCTCCAGCTCCACCTCCCGGTGCTCCAGCACCACCTCCTGGTGCTCTAGCCCCGCCTCCCGGTGCTCCAGCGCCGCCTCCCCCAGCGCCGCCTCCTGGTGCTCCAGCCTCGCGTTTGGGCTCTCCAGCTAGCCCTCGCCACGCTGCTCCAGGTCTCCCTCCAGGCCTCCCTCCGACTGGTGGAGGTGCTGCAGGTGCTCCTGCTCCTGCTGCTCCTCCCGCTCCTCCCGCTCCTGCTGCTCCTCCTGCTCCTCCCGCTCCGCCAGCGCCAAATCCGTGTCCGCCCGCTGCGGGATGCCCTAAAAACTCACATTTAGTCGCTCAACACTTCATATGCTAGGATCACATTCCCTAGGCGGCGTCCGATCAAACTCGAAGGGATAAGGGGGAAAAAATAGAAAGGGGTCGCTTCACGTACTAGAAGGGCGTTAGTTAAGAGCCAACTAGATGTTACGAGGGAAGTTGAAAGGAAATAAGAGATAGGAGTTAGGATACGACGTGTTCTTATACGTACCATGATAGCCTCCTGGGTAGTGCATCGGGGGCGGGTGGTGGTGGCTCAGGCGTCGGCGTTATTACATTCCATAGGTGATAATACGGATCTGGCCTGACCGGTGGGCTGCGGAAGAGGTCATTGTAGAATTTTGTGAGTATTTCTTCACGCTCGATCTCTTGAGGATAGAAGACTGTGTCCCTGCCGGTGGGTATGCCAGACCCCGGCGGTACTACACCGCCGTTTCTCGCTATCGTCATCTCTGCTGCTAACACCCTCTCGTCCGATTCTACGATGCCCTTGTCGATCAAAAACAACAATTCTTCTATTGACGGGCGGTCTTCCGGCATGTCCGCCATGCAGCGCGCGACCAAGTGGCGCAGATCCAGGGTGTTCATTGTGTATATAGGAAACATCGTAAATTCTGGGTCTTCGATGAACCACCAGCCCCAGGTCATGACCATCTTCAAAGTTCCGTCTCTCATTTTCAACATGCGGTTTCGGGGCACCCAGCTTTCTGAATACGGCTGGCAACTTGTTAGGAGGTTAAACATGACTTGTCCCACTGCCCATATGTTAAGCTCGTGCCCAATTCTAAACCCAGGTAGAGCTGCTCTAAATGGGTAGCGTTGTTCCTGAAAAGCATAGATAGATAAGTCTCAGATGAACTATGCTCAATAGGGGGGAGGGGGGTGGAATGGCATACCGGCGCGAAAAACCTATAAAGACAGATATTTTAGCATGATAAACACTAGAAGGTCGGATTGAATAGACTGACCCATATTTCCCTTTTTGAATACACCTTTCTTTACTAAATCACATGTTAGATATGAGCTGCAAGTAGAGAGACTTAGTCGGAGGGGGAGGGTTCGATACTATTCAGCCGGCCAACCATCTTTCCACCTGGTCGTCATCCCATAATCAGCCAACTGCGGCGAGTATTAGCATTCGGTCCCGTAAAATAAATGGCGGATAGCAGACCTTTATAATGGGAGATACTTCACTATTGCAGCAAGAGTTAGTAACTACTTTTTAACCAAGACGTATACTAAGATTAGATACGTCTCGGGGGCATCTGCTCCTAGACCAACTCGATCAGGAGTATATTATTCCCCGAGACTTGGTAGAAGAGGGGGTAGGGGAGGGTAGCGATTAAATCCATACTGTTCTTTGTCAAATAGCGGGTGGCCGATGTCACCGCAAATTACTGTCCATTGTTAATGATGTCGAGCGTGTAAGTGCGTATGATACACTTAACTGTTATGGATATCAAGATCAAAATGAATGATCTTCTCAGGAGGGTCCACCGGATCCAGCCTATGTGGATTAAATGCCTCGCGGGCTAGGGGTATCATAGTTGGATCATCGTGAAAAGGTATAGGCAAGGGGTTGCGAAAGTCGACTGTCTCTTCATAGGCCATTCCGACAATAGCTCTAGCGACTAAATATTGACTTTAGCAACCATTTACTCAGGTCTAGGCTTGGGTGAAGGCTAGCTTACGGCACTTGAACATCCTCCAGAGTATCCGATTAGGGATAAAATCGAGCCTGTAACGGTTTTCAAAGTCCGGGTCATGCTGATCTAGCTTGACGTTGGCCTTGCCTGCGTTATCCATTCTCTGGATGAGCTCCATGAGATTGGACTTTTCGAGGACCTCCATCACAATGATAGGATTCGGCGTGTCGCGTACATTGTAGAGCCTCGGGTCAGTAAACGAGATAAGAGGGGAGAGATCGACGATCTGCACAAAATGCTCCCGACCTCTAAATCTCTGCTGAAAGTAAGCAACACGAATTCGGTTAAGTTGACAAGGAGCGAGTGCACTTACGTGCAACATCCACTCCAACTCGTCCCTAGCTTCCCTGACTGAATCCCTGAGGGCCATCTTTATAGCAACGTCACGAATATCAACACCCTTATTATCTCTCACGGTCCACTGTAATCCCAAGTGTGAATACGTACGACCTCGAAGACTTCGAACAAGTTCCGCTTAGAATGAAACACCTACGAGCATTACAAGTCCAAACCCGCCCCAGCCGAGGATTCTTTTAAATTGCATCGACCCCGAGCCCGGTGCGGCACTGGAAAAGGCTACCCTGGCTCTCCTGTATGCCCTCCGAACTCGTCGAAAATCCTCGTCTTTGGAGGCATTCTTCGCTTTTTTTGCAGCCCTCTTGGTTTGGGACCGTTGCATCAATGGTCCCATCACTAACGACCGGATACTTAGCGTTCCCAAGTCTTATATAGGGATTTCATCTGACTTACAGGACTCCAATATGTTTCTTGCATCGACATGATGTAATAGTGAATTATCCCACATGCCTGGGATAGCGCCTGGTGGGAGTCTTGGGTCTACTGCGTCTGCTCGGGCTTTCCCTTTCCCGCCTCCTGCACCTCCTGCGGCCCAGTAGGCCATGATGACAACTAAAGAAAGAAAGAATACGCTAGATTGTTTTTGAGGGTTTGAGAGTATCTGTGATAATCATAAATTCTACGGTTAATAGTAGAATGACTGGCTAGTATCCATATAGGAGAATAAGTTTACGGTGCGGAAGAAAACCAAAATTTCTAGACAAAGACCGATATAATATGGTTTATGCTCGTAGGCTTAACAAAAGACTATCCGTTTGCGGCTGGGGGTGTTTTGAGCCTTTAGGTTGTTGTAACATCGACACTCAAGCAATGAGAGTGCCTTATATCTACCTATTAGTCGGTGTTGAAGTCCATTAATATATGTACCTACCTCTAGCGCACTAAAGCTGAGGCTATGTATGAAAGACCCAGGCGATTGTTTTCGTAAGACCACGTGCTAAGAGAATCAATAGGAGCCGAAAAACTGAAGCTCCGACGGCATATTCGAGACGAGATCGCTAACCCTTCTAGTACCACAGATTGCATTGCATTGTATTTCGATCGAATGGTTAAGCTTGACCTTCTTACCTGTAGTAGTGTAGTTGGCCAAATAGAAGAATAGGGAGATTAGAGACAAAGAAGATAAAGGACAGAATGGGGAAGAAGTAAAGGTAGGATGAATACCACACGAGACGACGATCAATTAGCCGCAGTGGACCCCCATACTTGGTATCCACGGTTATATTCAGGCTAAATGTATCCATGAGATGAGGGCATTACGGACAACTAGCAAAGTCGGGTCTCGGCGAAATCATTCTCCCAAGCAAATCACGTCTTTCCAACGTTGCTAGTTGGGGGGTCTATAGAGATAGTGTCGAAGCTGTTGCGTCGTCGGGCCCGTCATTAGCGAGCTTCCCCTCTGCTACATTTGGATCGCCAGTGGCCGCTGACTCTGGGCCCCAGTGCCCTGCGTTTAAACGAGCAAATGAGACGACCGCTAATGCCCCCATTTTCTTTTTTACATGGACAGCAGCGCTTGTATCGTCGCGAGTAGCTATTATCCATGCCAATCAGTTCAGTCATGAGTCCATCATGACACTTGTGGTGTAAGGAGTTTGTTCGGCGAGATACGGCCAGCCCATTTTTACTATTATTTCCCTCGTTCCCTTTGGCGAAGAGTCCCTTGAACAGGCGGCTATCTCCACTTCTGGAATATGATCGCGGGTAGTACCCTTAGGGCTGGCTGATGTACTGTAAAATAGGTACCCGTAGACGACAGGGTAGCTTATTTACTCTCGTGGCGTGGCGGGAGTCAGAGAGGTATAAAGCAACTTGCTCCCACCAAAACGCATCCCGCGTAAACCATGCGATCTTTCATCCTCCTCTCTCCTCGTTATTCTCGTCCGCTCTCCCGTCCCTTCGTCGTGCCACTGAGGTGTTCCGGGATATTCAGCCACCGTCCGACTAGTCGTTGTTACATCAATACAAAATCGGCCACAATGGGTCCTACCATCAAGCTTAGTAGCGGTCACGAGATGCCCCAGGTGGGCTTCGGTCTGTGGAAGGTCGACAATGCCACTTGCGCCGATACGGTTTACAACGCCATCAAGACTGGCTATAGGCTGTTCGATGGTGCCTGCGGTAAGTCAGAACCTGTCCATCCTGCTCTGGTTTCTGCCCTCTACCCTCTGCCTTTATCTCAAGTGTCGGCATGAGTA
The DNA here is from genome assembly GCA_022578875.1 of Hypoxylon crocopeplum. NCBI lineage: Eukaryota > Fungi > Ascomycota > Sordariomycetes > Xylariales > Hypoxylaceae > Hypoxylon > Hypoxylon crocopeplum. Next base: position 201,084 of record MU399561.1, read on the forward strand.
GATTGCAATAAGCAAGACGACGAGCCCCTCCTCGGATACCATTACCCCGCCGCCCAGCGTGTTCAGGGGTATCCCCCCTGGCTCTGTCATCTGCATGTCAGATAGATCGGGGGACATGTGCCAATCTACCCGAAAAGTGGGCTCCGTGGTGAATACAACCTGGTCAGTGGTCACTAACAAGTTACTTTCACCATACTAGACTACGGCAACGAGAAAGAATGCGGCGACGGTGTGGCGCGCGCCATCAAAGACGGGCTTGTAACCCGGGAGGATCTCTTCATCACGTCCAAGCTATGGCCCGTCTTCGAGGACGGCGACAAGGTAGAACCGGCCTGCAAACGCTCTCTGTCCGACTGGGGCCTGGAGTACTTCGACCTGTACTTGATCCACTTTCCCGGTGCTCTAAAGTACGTCGACCCGTCTGTACGCTATCCCCCGGGATGGCACTACGATGGCAAGTCCGAGATCGTGCGGTCCAATACGCCGATGCACGTAACGTGGGCTGCCATGGAGTCGCTGGTGGGTAAGGGTCTGGCGAAGTCGATCGGCGTGTCCAACTTCCAGGCGCAGCTGCTCTACGACATGCTGCGATACGCCAAGATCCCTCCGGCCGCTCTGCAGATCGAGCACCACCCTTTCCTGGTACAGGGCGAGCTGCTGGCGCTCTGCAAGGCCGAGGGCATCGCCGTGACGGCCTACTCCTCCTTCGGACCGGCCTCGTTCCTCGAGTTCGGATTCAAGCACGCCGAGGCCCTGGTGCCCCTGATGAAGGACGATCTAATCACGAGTCTGGCAGCCAAGTACGGAAAGCAGCCATCGCAGATCCTGCTGCGCTGGGCTACCCAGCGTGGCCTTGCTGTTATCCCCAAGACTAGCCGACTCGAGATCATGGCGCAGAACTTGGACTGTACTGGCTTCGATCTTGAGCAGGCCGATCTTGACGGCATCACTGCAAAGGATGCGGGCATCCGTTTTAACCAGCCTTCAAACGTAAGTAACACTACGATTTACAGTATTCCCTCGCCATGTCACATGATTTTCGCACTTTACTCGGCTTGCTGTACATATAACCTCTTCAGATGAAAAACATGCTAACTGCCGTGTTTGTCTAGTACTTCTCCACGGACAAGATGTGGATCTTTGGCTAAATCCGACCACCGTGACCGGAACGCGGGTTGTGTTGCACTGCGTAATGGACTACCCAAGGCGATCCGAACTAAGGAAGATGACCTGTATGCCGATAGAAGAGGGTCTCACTCGTCGATGTGGGCTGGATCATCCGGTCTACCGACGACTGCGGATGGTACTGTAGAGTCTGCTTTGATCATGGGGAGCATCTCGCTAGAACGGTGTCTAGACTAGGCTTTTCTCACCTATATCGTGATATCAACATTGATGGGATGAATATACCGCGAAACTTGGAAATTTTCATTTGCGTGAGCTTATGGATATCTTTTGACATAAATCCGGTGTCAGGCACTGTTTACCTCTTTCCTTTTGCTGAAAGTGAAATATCACAATAATCCACTTGCAATTCCGAACATCGTATTACTCATGCACGAGCTGCCCGTCCAAACACCCCTAATCAGACAATGTAGCGCGAGCTCATTTCGCTCGATGCCAAGCTAGCACCTTCGTGATGGAACCCCCCTGAACGCCATGCTATGCAATAAGAAACCTCGCGTGTGACAAATCTTAGCCGCAAGTCGAGGATATTCAGACTGCCTTCACGAAGGCTATCATTCTCAAGGTTAGTTACATGTTTAGTGTTTACATCTAGGTTGAGTACTTACTCGCATCTATTTGCTGGACTTGCGGTAGAGCCAGCCGCACTTTATTCCGATACAGGGCAGGCTGTCTCAGCTGCACAGGATTCCCCTCGAAGTATACGGTTGTTAAATTCTCTTTGTCGGCCAACTCCCGCTCAATGTCTGCGATGTCGGATAGCTGGTTGTAGCTTGCCCATACCTCTTCGATATTTTTCAAGCTCCCTAGACCTTTTAGGCTTTTGATCACGTTGTTCGAGATGTCGATGATTGTTAGGTTGGGGTTCCCGTCCAAGCCATCAAGGCTTTCGAGGGCGTTGTGCGAGATGTACAATTCCTCCAGCTGAGGGGCTTCGCGTAAGGGGGAAAGATCCTGGATCCGATTGGATTGAATGCTGAGAAGCCTTAATTTTGGTAGCCCGGCAAGGCCTCCAAGCTCGGTGATCTTATTCTTGGCTAGCCAAAGCTCCTCCAGGTTCTTCAACGAGTCGAGGTTCTTGATCTCTCGTATCCTATTCGATCCCAGCTCGAGTTGTCGGAGTTTCGTCAGAGTGGATAGTCCGTCAATCGTACTGATTTTGTTAGAGACGAAAAATAGATCGGTGAGTTCGGTTAGGTGGTCGATGTGCTTGATATGTTTGATCTTGTTGAAGCTGAGGTCGAGAGTAGTGAGCTTAGTTAGATCGTCTAAGCCCCTGACGTGCGAGACGAGATTATCGTAGAGGTCGAGCTCCTCCAAGGTGGGGCCCATGCTGGAAAGCCCCTCAATGTGCTGGATGAGATTCTGGCGTAGACAGAGTCGCACGACATTCTTGAATCGATCCAATCGAAGTGCAGGGATGGAAGCGACTCTTGAATGTGTGAGGCTAATGTCGTCCGTGTCGGGATCTTCGTCATCAAGCAGATCTAAACGTAATGGTCAATTACGGACAGTTCCGTCGGCCAACGTGCCACCGGAAAATAGAGCAAGTAGATTTCACGTTACCTTCATCAGCACCGATCTCTTCGCCCGGAAGCACATTCTCGTCGTCCGAGTAATCCGGATCCGATAGAGCCTCGGGGTTCTGGATTAGGGCGGTACGATCAACTCGCAGTTTGCCATCCCAGCCTTTGCTGTCTCTCAAGCCAGGGCTAGGTTGGCCATCGCCCCGGTCTGATCGAGTCTCGTCTTCCACCACTTCTATGTGGTGGGAAGGGGACTCATGACCCGTGTCTCCGTCTACTTGGCCGGGCATCGTGCAACGGGGGTTTGTGGTTTGCGAAGACGGTCGGAAGATTAAGAATCGCGTAGTTGGTGAAGGGAAGGCTAGACAGGAGGAAAGGTGTAGAATGTTGGGAGACATGACGGCTGAATTTCGTAGGTTTAGCAGGGGGAGGTACAGTAAACTTGCTGCACCCAATCGACCCACCGGGTTATCGATGAATCAATCCAATGACGTTCTAGGCTTTTGGTTTAGCTTTAGTTAGGCCATTGTCAGTGCTGAAAGCGGGGAATGTACCACGTGAAAGTACTATACTGCTGGGTCCATCGATGACGCGAAAGAGTCAATGCTGTATTGTGTACATAGCTGAAGGCAGCGATGCCATACTCTCAGCAGGTACCTAACTAAGCTGCGTTACTTGCATCATTAATTGAAAAAGAGCCTTGGAATTGAAGTTTAGGGATGATGGCGGGAGACTATCCCATTTTATGATTTTATGATAGTACCTTGTACGTACGTCCATTGGATCATCGACGGATCGAATCTCTTAGCATCTTCAACTTCCACTCAACCAACCTCGTCCAGCATGTGTATTCCCGTTCGATGGAAAGCAACGTGTAATATTACTACATGACATTGCTCTAGCGCAGCCTATTCAATGTCGAGAGAAATGCATCATCCTAATCATCCATCCACTCGTATATTTTGCCCTTCCCTCTGTCCCGCACAAATGCCCTTCAACCATGGTCTTCGCGTCCCCAATCACGATGCTCTTCATCCGTGGCGTCACCCGACTTTCCGTTCGGGGTGTTCGGGCCATTCCCAGGTCGGCCATTATCCCATCACGACCAAACACGACACCCCGCATCGACAACGCATTGACATGCAGGAGAGAGTACCACGTTGAGGGTCTGATGCTTGCTCCCGTCGTGTTTAGTGGTTTATTCGTAGCATTGTGGACGTGGAAATGCCTAATGCTGGTGACTTTTCAAAATAAGATCATATACATGCCGGGGTTGCCGCCCAATGCGCGCCGCGAGACCCTCGAAGACTACACTAGTCGATGTGCCGGCGTTCGGTGGCGAGAGGAAAGAGTCCGCGCTGCTGATGGGACAGACCTCGCTCTCTGCGTCACGGACGTAGACCTCGGTCCCAGTGCGGCGTCTACGCAGCCAGGCGTTGCATTTTACATCCTTTATTTTCAGGGTCCGCATTGCATATCTGTCTTGTGGGGTGCGATTCGATGAGCTTACCATTTGGAGATAGGCAATGCCTCGTCGATTCCGCCACGCTTGCCCGATCTCTCTTCGGCGTTGTGCATGCTGAAGAGGCACTCCTTGCAGTGGGAGAAGGGGACAGATATTCGATGCACCTTTGTCTGCCTCAGCTACAGAGGCTATTGGAGATCGCGTGGTCGCCCCACTGAGAAAGGTCTCAATATCGATGCTGCTGCCGCTGTTCACTGGATTTCTCAGCTGCATCGTATTTCTTACGGCGGGGAAGCTCAGGAGTCGAGACCATCGGCAAAGCTTGTGCTTTGGGGCCAGAGTATTGGTGCGGGTGTAGCGACGAACCTTGCCGCCGGGACTCCAATGCCTCCAAACGTACAGCTAGACTCATTGATTCTCGAAACCCCTTTTACGTCAATCCGTGCCATGCTAGAGGTTCTTTACCCGCAGAAGTGGTTACCATATCGGCATCTATGGCCTTTCCTTCGAAACCATCTCGACAGCTGGAAGAATCTAGGCATCATCTCACGCAAATATAGAACTGGAGATCATTCTCCGGAGGTGTTCATCTTGGAAGCAGCCAAAGATGAACTTGTCCCGCCAGAACTCGGCCAGAAGCTTTACGATAGGTGCTTAGCTGTCCAGCTAGCAGTGACGAGGAAAGCCGTGGCGGGGGCTTTCCATAACGACGCTATGTTTCGAGGCGAAGGGAGAAGGGCCGTCTCCGATTTCTTGTCTCGTAGGCTTTCTTCCACGCGTACGTGAATTTGATTGGCTTCTAATAGCGTGATGATACCACTTTGATCTGCGGCGTAGAGAGCTGGAGGCCGTTGACTAGAAATAGTCCTCTCAAACTTAGACAGCCACGTTCGCGATATCAATTCTGTCCTCTCTATGAGACTAATTGGGGCAAGCTTCTAAAAGACGTGATATCAGCATATACGAGGAGTCAGTTCCTGCTAGATATTAGAATGTCTAACCACTTGAAATAGAAATACTCAGTGAATGTCTCCAAGACTTGTCCACACGCGACGAAGCACGACGCCGGAGTTGACAACTCCAGGTTGGGATTTGAACCCGGATGCAATATATATGAGCCGCAAGCCGGTCTGCTACATCTAGCACTCAAACACTTTGCGACCTCCTTATCACATGCACCCGTCGCCCCTTACTCGGTGGCTGCGGGCGTCACTGTGTTAAATGCAATATCTGCCGCTTCTAGACGAGATTAGAGGCTGATTAGCAATGGCACAGAGACCAGAGACCAGAGTCTCGACGTTGAGGGTGACCCCAAAACTCAGGATGTCTTCCTTGACGCCCGCGTAGAAATCCGCGATCTGACGTTCGTCCCCCAAATTTTTACAGCGGATCCAGGCCGGTAAATCATGCTTTGCAGGCCAATATCGCTCCCCAGGAATCTCATGATTCCAGACTCGATGATCTTCTCGATCTAGTTCTTGGAGTAGCCCGTATAGTTGCGCGATGACCGGCTAGATGACTGGTACCTATCCCGATTCGATGTATGTGCCCAAGTCTCCATCGAAGCGCTGTACGACTCTGGCATTGATTTCGAACGCCGTAGTGTCGTCTTCGGATCCCCTCGCGGCGCCTTGTTCGTGTTCAAGAGTCCGATGCCGGTGGACCTCTAGCGAAGTTTCCAGGTGAAACGACTGCGCGTTGCTCAGACGGTACTTATGGTCGTACTCGTCACTGAAGCGAAAATAGTCGGTCGGGGATCCGAACTAACTTCCACCATCCGAGTATACTTGGCCGCAGACCGGCCAAGCAAGAATGTCGGGGCCGGCTTGAAGGCGAAGGTGGGTATGGGAGGCAGCAAACTACTGATCGCCGCTCGATAGCTAAGGATAACACTTCGGAGTTTCTAGCGCAGTTTCTAGACAGCGGAATATATAAATATATTTGGGTAATACGGAAATGTCCGCACTATATGCGCTTTTATCTTGTCACTACTGTGTACCACCCACGGATGCTAGTCGCGCGCGGCCAAATACTCACTCGGTACGTACCCGTTCTTCTATCATCGTATAAAGAGATGTATGTCCTTTGTAGGTCACACCACTGCGGCTACCTACTAGAGATCGTGCCGACAGTCCGATTTGCTTCGCGAATCTAGCGAAGGGAACTCAACTCGTGAGAGACCGTTGGAGCGCGGTGGTGCTCCCACACAGCTTGAGAAGAGGAGCGAGGGGCCAAAAGGCAATCGCCATACCAGAGCTCCTGTTTAGTATTGGCTGAAGCCTATCAAACCACCCCCCGGGGTTAGTAATCGATATCTCCAATGAACTTGGTAAGTGTTGACGAAATATCATATCTCAACTCCCCAAATATTGCCTCGGGCAGAGAGGTACTACCACACGCTGAAAACCCGAGTCATCAGTAGATATGATCTAGGATGGACGCCTCTACCTAGGTAGGATTTGGTCTGCCAGGATGCATGCACAGAGCTGGAAATCATGTCCATTTGATATCATGCCCAAGAATATTAACAGACAAATTTAACGTGCAGCTGTGCATCTTTCTTCGTAGAGTGCGGTACCACAACATATGGCGGCATTCTCAACTGAGGTGTTGCACATTGAAGAACGAGCAGAGAGAAATAAAACAGGAAAGCTCTGAACTAGAGCAGGAAACATCTCCTACACACCTCTTTATGCCAAACATATCGATACACCTCCTAAGATACAGAACTCCCACCGGAGACCAGCCGTCTTTAATGAGACGTTACCCGGACTAGGGCCCGCGACGCGTCATCTCACGGATTCAAACCCAGCCAATTTCGTCGACGGAGCGAAGGGTTTTCAAGCCACAACCGTTGGCTGTCGCGTGGAAATGCATAGTAGAACCATCGAGTGCACGATGCTTCGCCATGGCGTCGCGTCATCTGTGCCAACCGCTTCTTGGCGTCCAACCGGGTGAGGCTCTTCAGCTAGTGTCTCTTGTCAGCCATGAGTCAACTAAGGGGCGCCCTAATCCTCCGGGAGGCCAAGTTCCGCGAGGGTCTCTTTGCCGCCTCAGATAGTGACAGTTAGGTGGTTGGGGGGTAGCACGATGCCGGGCCGCGCAAGCACGACATCGTTTTACGTTGATAAAGCGTGTCTGGGCGACATCTAACGGTCTGCCAAGCTTCTCTGCATATGTGCCTGTAGTTAGTAGGTAGCGAATGGTGACATGGTCCCTCGCAGCGACGATAAGAGCTTAACGAGGTTGACGCCATCGTGCCCACCGATGTCGAACGTTGCGGGAAACCCGCTTTTGCAAGCGCCGGCTAATGAGCCCCGGGGATTTCGGGGGGTGGCTCCGTGGGAATCATTTCCGTCGATGTTAAGGTAGACATCCGGTTTCGCGAGGACGTCTCCTGTTAGTCTCTATCATCGGAGTCCATGGCAAACGACAACTCGCAAAAAGAGACGTCCGTCCATGGGATTCCAGACACGCTTGTACGGCCTAAAACTGGACAATATTGGGCGAAGAGTCTAAGACAAGCCTAGGCACGAAAACATTAATTTGTCTCGCGTATCTGCTTACCCGGTAAATTGTGTCCCTGAACTGGTGAAATGTTACACTCAGTTAATGAAAGATGCATCGACATAACGTTAATTCCACGACTCGACACCCTCGCCACCATCCTTGTCTTATATACCGGAACTAGGGATTCCTCGTTGCATACAGGACGCATGCATTTATACCCTCGTGCGGCAGTGGGAAGAACCCCCCACACTATTCCGATTGCAATACGGACGGGGACCAATCGTGTAGGCGGATAATTCCGTTTGGTACGATCCAATATTCGACGTTCAGGGGCCCTTTCAAGCTTGTTTTTCTTCGTCTTTTTTCCTCCTCCCTCCTCTCTTGGTTTGAAATTGTTATCCTCGAGATTCCAGGCATGAAATTCCAAATTGTCCTCTGCATAATGTTATTAACTATTACGTCAGATGTCTCTCATACCTGGCAGTGCTTGCTGAGACCTGGATACGGCGTGGCACCGCGCCATGTATCTAACAGTCTTCCGCCAATAATGGCTCGATTACGCAAGCCTCTCCGGCGACCCTTGCTTGTGATTCTTTCGTCTGTGGGGACTGTTTCCAAGATATCGATGCACGAAAAGGGGAAGGTCGGTAGATAGGCCAATGAGCTCTTCGAAATCTCCCCTATCGACTCCTTCCCGCGCCTGCAGCCACCAAAAGCACAAAAACATGTTACGTTGCTATTGACGATGTTATATATTTCCCTGCGGACCCGGGGTTCAAACTTATTAAAGATCGTCAGGGAATAGGCTGTATATATCGGGTATCAACTAACCTAGTCGCTAAACCGCGATTGACATCACCGTTTGCCCGATGTGTTAGGTAGATAGTTTCGTGGAATGCGACGACTGACCTAATGATCGGACCGTTCCAATCCTTTATTACCCCCATAGGTAGCCCGGGTTGTGGGACCTGATATTCGATGATTCTCCCGTTTGCTTGTTTAGTCCTTAAAACGCCAAGGAACAGCTCGGTGCTGTAGCGATACCCATTCAGGATGGGGAATTCACTCTCTAACAGCGTGGTGAAGAGGCCGCCACTGACGATAGCGTCAGACACGGTCGTCCCGCTGCACCGTTTCGACGACACGCCGGTGAACAGGATGGTCATCGTCGAGTTCACGATGCGATTCGACGACGTGCTTGATCCCGATAAGCTGCGCCTTTCGCTGGAGAAGCTCCTGAGCCGGCGCGACTGGCGCAAGCTAGGTGCCAGGTTGAGGCTCAACGTACGCCCTCTATCCGCCCTTGCTAGGGATATGAGGATCGAGTGACTAAAGGATGCTTTGTTATAGGCTGACGATAGGCTCGAATACCACATCCCGGATTCGTTCGACGAGAAGAGACCGGCATTTGCTTTTTCGCACGTGGCGCACAATTCTGAGATTGCCAGACACCCGACGGGCAATCGCTTGCCCAAGGCCACGGCAAAGCCAACTGTCCTCAGTGACCCGGAGGAGTATGCGCCACTGTTGCGCCGGTGGGGTGCGCCTCGACGATTGGATGATTACTTGTACTCGGACGCGCCGCAGCTGAGCTTACACATCGTGTCGTTCACCGACGCGACCATCGTCTCGCTCTCGTGGCCGCACACCTTGCTTGACGCGATGGGCCGAAGGGCGCTCCTCGACGCGTGGATCGCCGTGCTCGAGGGCAGAGATGACGACGTGAAGCCGCTCCACGGCGTGTTGCACGACCCGCTCCTAACATTAGGGTCGAATCCCCAGGAACCCTACGTGCTGGCCCACCGTCGCTTATCCCCGTTGCAAGCCTTGCTTTTCGCTATCTCATACATCTGGATGACCCTGTTCTGGTGGCGCGGGGAGGACACGCGCATGGTGTGCGTGCCGGCGGCGCACGTGAAGGCCCTGCATCAAGGCGCACGCGATTATCTCGCCGCGCAGTGCGACGAGGATGAGAAGGTGAAGCCGTTTGTTAGCGAGGGCGATGTGCTGTCCGGATGGGTTACGCGCTTGGCTCTGCTGCACCTCCGGCATACCGATCAGACGGTCTCCATTATGAATGCCTTCGGCATGCGCTCAGTGCTCGCTAACGACCTTCTGCCCCCGACTCACGCTTACGTAGGCAACGCCGTGGCTGGCGTGTACGCATTCGTATCGATGAGAGACTTGTTCGCGAGACCATTAGGCTACGTCGCGTCAGCGGTACGGCGGTCGATCGCGGAGCAGGGCACGCGGGCGCAGGTGGAAGCGCGCGTGGCGGTAGACCGGGCGGCGGGCAGGCGAGGCAAGTCGGCGATGTACGGCGACCAGAACATGGTGCCGGTGATGGTGTCCAACTGGAGCAAGGCCAAGTTCTTCGAGACGGACTTCTCGGCGGCGGTGGTGCGGCCCGGTGCAGACCCGGCGAAGCGGGCCAACAAGATCGGGCGGCCATCGTACATCCAACCTAACGGCCGCATGACCGGGATCCCTACGCGCAACTCGTTTCCCATCGTCGGCAAGGACGCCGCAGGCAACTACTGGCTGTCCGGAACGTTGCAGCGCGGGCTCTGGAGGGGCGTCCAGGAGGCGATGGATACCGAGCACAATTACTTTTCCCACCAGTTCGAGGTGATTGGGGATCTGAAGGAGTCGTTGTAGATACGAGGGTCTTTTCTATACTTGAACAGTTTGGGGCTTTTGTGGGGTGGCCTCCAACTCGGTGCTTTATTTTGGATATACCTATGCCGCATGACAATGCGATGGATGCTAAAGGGGCTTTAATGTGACGATGGGCTTGATGCTATTCTTAGGTGTTGGGGAAGGCCATTTATCCTGAATTGAGAGTATACTTGGCGCGAATCTCAAATGCGACTTCGGTATATCGACTCACGGTCGAGGCCGACATGTCTAAACGGGATTGCATTTCGTTATCATAATCGTTCACCAAGAGTACTTATAGGTACATAGGTAATCATGGAACATGAAACAAATGAATGACATTTCACAGCCCTCGAGTTGTCGGTTAATTGTGTTAACAGGAGGAGCCGAGAAATCGCTGGTCTGTTCTCCCACTCGGGTCACAAACAATAGGGGTTGATTCGTTGGTTCTTGTGACTTCCAAGGTTCTAAGTATACGAGGTTGCGCCGAGTAACTTGCCATATACACTATATGCCAGCTTCACATATAGGTGGTACACAACTAGATGTTACAACTCACTGAAGAAAACATGATAATTGACGTGAAGATATTCCCCTTTTAAAATAGAGCATTTTAGCAAGCCTCAACCCTCAACTTAGTCACAGTTATTAAGGCGGGTAACACAATCCCTCTGTGATTAAATATAATATCCGAGGAATACAGACTATTCCATACATATAATGGCATCATGTGAATAGTAACACAACACGTAGAGATCGTTTGAGGTTTGACGAGTTCAAATCCGCGCCAATCAGGATATCCATTTGATTTGCCTCGGAATAGAGATACACATAATGACATTGTCACTATTACTAGGACTTGATTGGAACGCTCAGCAAAGTAAGCTTTAAAGCAGCAAACAAGTCTGATCTTGACTTGTCACTCAGCGCACTGACTCCCTATTCTTAACATACCAGCCAATAACGCACACATCTTACAGGTAGGACTTGACACACGTAGATAGCAGAGTCATATAGCGCTGTAAAGTAACCGTTTTGTGTACTACTCCAAGGACCTTTGAAATACTTATATACCGGGCTCCAGTCTCTAAAGCTGAGTAGTTCTTTATTAAAATTTCAATAACTCCTATTGTGAAGACCCGGTATCCATCACCTATGATAACGCCTCATCTCAGCGATGGCCCACCACAGCAAACGTTCTAAGGGGAGAAGCCACCGTAACCAGTCGGCAAGATTAAAAGAAGAATTCGAGGAGCTTCACCTAGAGGAACGACTGAAGACTCGAATAAACTACGACGACCATCAGTGGAAACGCCGGGCGCATAAAGTCATCCTCCCAGAGGGCGGGAAGGAAGCCACGGAGCCAGTTGAGAGGCTAATAATACATCTAGACGACTTAAGCTTGGCTGACTCAGATGACTCAGCCACCAGCATCAGAAGAGGGACGAGGTCGAAGACTCGCTCGACCAGAATACGTCGGATTTCCCTCAGCAGGGGCAGATCAAAGGATAAGGACCCACCCATCCGGCACCGCTCCCGTTCTTCGAGCCGCAAACCTCGACGCCGAGTATCATTCAGCGCAAATAAACCGCCGTCTAAACATAGTCGCCATCGTTCTGCGAGTCGCAAGCCCCGACATCGTAGTTCTCAGGAAGCCCGAAGTGTACACCTTCCTCCGTCCCCTAGACAACGACGGGATTCTAGAGCCTCTAGCGGGTGTGGCTACGCAAACCCATTGCCCCCAGGAGCTATATATCAAGGACCGGATGGCTACCCCGGCCAAATACCGTCATACGGCATTCATCCTGGGTACGGCCCGCCTCCACCACCACCTCCTATGGGACCTACACCATGGCAGCCAGGTAATTATTACCCGAATATGGGGCCACCAATCCCTCTGCCCGGTTACGGGATGCCTGGGCCGACGATGCTTGCTGCCCCACAATCTCTTCCGTGGCCACCTAACGAGGGCAGCGGCCCGTACCCGTTAGGCTGGGAAGGAATGGGAATATCAACTAGTGACACCAGACACGGACATAACCAGAGCCAGGAGGGCGGGCCCAGGACACCCAGTCGAGGGAGGTACGAGCAGACCTACTACGGCATTCCATTGCAAGGCAGTCGACCTAAAAAGCAAACAGGTAGTCGATCCAGAAGGCAGCCCGACTCAGACAACAACCCCGTTGATATATCCATACATCGCGAGAAAACCTCGCCCGGGCAAGGATCCGGCAAGGATCCGGTTACGGTTAATGTCGGTGGTGATAATGTTATCGTCGGTGTCGGGGAGACACACCGTCGCATTAGAAGGTGAATAGATACATGAGATCCATATGGTAGAGAAGGGCGATAGAGGCATTGCTAAGGAAGACTGAGAATTGAGCTATTCCACTTTCGAATATTTCTGCGGTAAACTTTTTCTCTGTGAATGGCCTATTTGGGGTGATGTCTAGAGTACCCCCAGAAGAGCAAGGCTTATCATGCTATGCAATTCATGTTGAATGTGCTGTAACAACAAAAAAATGCAAGTAATGTAAAATTACAGCATGCTGGATGGCATATAATGTAGGACCCTATATCCGCTTAGAATCGACAAAAGTCCTAGATGTAGGAGCGCTTTGTCAAGACTGAATATCGTAAACCCTCAACAATATTGAGCCAAAACTCGTCATAAATGATGTACAGGTCCCAAATGACCTAATGGCCGCTACTCAACATTTCGTCCATATATTACAGCCTGAATGTACCTTTCCCAATTCGACAAAGAGTAGTGGAGATCGGATAAACCATAGCCGAATAGAATATTATCGTGACTTGAAGTAAGAGGTAGTTTCTAGCTCTACATTATTTTGTACCGTGAGGAGTAAACTCAGAGCCAGTACAAGCCTCGATGGAACATAAAATATCTAGAAAGGGCAAACTCTGATCGTCTGATAGCAGTATATACCTGTAGATTGCTAATACAACTGAGCTATTTCCGTAAGCTCTGAGGACATGATAGGTATACCTTCTGTCTCGTTAAGACGGATGGATCTTGAGCCATATAGTTGTGGGCATGTATGTACTTATAACCTACCCTCCTAGACACGGCATTGATATACACGGTGCTGCGAAAACATTACTAATGTCAATGAACAGCGGATGATATCAGACGGGTATAATCAGTTCCTAATGATGGTTTATTATCGGTATCTAAGGGTAAACATCGTTACCTATGGCATGATGATTTGGACGTTGCTAAGTTTCTATCACTCTGACTTAGACCCCTGGAGGAGTAATGATAGGTAGAGTTGCTGGCGACTATTGTCTGCTGTTTCTGTAGAACTTCTGTTATGCTGATATCTGTGTCCAATGAAGCTGACTGAACTATTGAGATATATGCGGGACTCCTGGAGTGGTTGGCTGGTCATCTTTTTCCTATCCTCAGGCTCGGGCCTGTATTGCGACATTTGACTTCTTTTGCAAGATCCTATGTCATGTCTCTAATTTTGGGAGTGCCTCGCAAGTGGCAATGGCATTTAAAGCATGGTTGGCCTACTTGGAAATAGAGATATGTGTCAGGATACCTGACCTTGATACCTGACCTGTCAGGATGGGACTTGGGCAGGAGGACAAAGAGGGTCTTGTATGTATACCCGGGGTCTCCCCCAGATAGGTTGTAGTCCCTCGCGGAACAACATAGTTCATACCCCCCTATATGGTCCGCCACGTGACATATGTAGTATAGTCTACGTTATCGCTTCGTGAAGGCACCACTCATGTGGTATGAAGATGGTTATTAGACACCTAATTCACGGTGTCCTGCCTTCGGCTTTGAATGCGCCGGTTGAGTCAAGGTATTTTGAACATGAAAATAGTAACTTGATGTTGCCTACCTATCTGTGAACTAATTCTTGGCGTATGTTTACTTTCTGTGCAACATGCTACTTGGGTACTTGTAGAATGGTCGACTAAATTAGTCGAATACGAAAGCATGATGCCAAGTGTTCTTTCTCGGACCGGTTGAGTGAATCTAACAGATGAGAAAGTCTTTATGGTATGGTACAACTAGGTGTGCGATTATCTGATACACTCTATGACCGGCTTTTCCCCCTTCAACCCGCCACTTAATCACTGCCCGCCTAAAAGTTTCGGCTCATATCGTTCCTGATTCTCTGGTAGTCGAGCAGACCCTCGACGCTGCCGACAGCGCTGATGGCCACGTCCTGGTCCCATAACTTTCGGTTGGCAAAGTCCATTACGTCCTTCTCGGTAATACGATCAATAGCAAGTTCGATCTCACCAGGGCTCATGCGACGGCCAGTGGTGACTATTTGTCGACCAATATCTTCCGCAATGGACGATGTGTTGTCGAGGGAAAGGAGAATGGCCGCCTTCAACTGCGCCTTAGATCGTTCAACCTCGGCTTCGGTGACATTGCTTGAAAGTCGAGACCATTCTCGAAGAGTGAAGTGAACTAGGTCGTCGAGGCGGGTGAGTTGGTCGCTGACTAGGTAGATACCCCATAGACTATATAATAGGTTAGTATCATGTACAACAGCACGAGCTGACAAGGATAATCTTACCCTGTATCGCTATAGCTTGTGGAGAAGCTCATGAAGCTGTTGGCGAGCTCGTTATGGTGAACAAAGGTGCTCAACTTGCTTCCTTGGTGAGGAGCGCTACCCATGGCCTTGTCGTAGTTGCCAACGATGGCCTGGGTAACCAAAGCAGTGAAGTAGTCCTCGTCGTTCCAGCTCACACCCTCAACGGCAAGAGCAATGTGGGCAGCCGGGATAGTGTCATCTCGGATTCGAACCTCGGAACCGATGAAACTGGGCTTTCGCTTGGACAGGAGGTATGCTTCGTTGTGAGGCGACGTCATTGGGAGGCCTGAGAAGTTCTTCTCGGCTAGCTCGACTAGCTTCTCGTGCGGGACACCGCCAGCACCAACAAGGACCATGCGGTCAGCGGTGTAGTTAGTCTTGATGTAGTTGGTAAGCTCGGTTCGTGTGATGTCATTGATGTTCTGTCGGGGTCCGAGGATAGTGCGGCCTAGAGGCTGGTGCTGGTAGGATGTGGCGTGGAGATGGTCGAAGACAACCTCCTCCAGCTGCTTCTCAACCTCCTCTGATTCACGGAGGATGACGTCGCGTTCTCGTTCGATCGCAGAGGGGTCAAGCCTCGAGTTTTGCAGGATATCGGCGAGGATATCGACACAGGCAGGAACATCGGAGTTGAATGCTCTAGAGAAATAGACGGTGTTTTCACGCTGCGAATGTGTTAGCCAAGAGTTGTGGTTTTATTATCGCCAATCATATTTCACGCACTGAGGTGTAGGCGTTGAGGTGACCACCCATGTTCTCGATTTCGAGCTCTAATTGTTGCTGAGTTCTCCTCTGGGTCCCCTGGACAATTCGTCAGCACACTGATAACTGGCTGGTATTAATGTTGATGAGTACCTTGAAGGCGAGATGTTCTAGGAAGTGTGCCGTGCCATTTGTCTCTTCCGTCTCGGCCCTCGAACCAGCATCGATCCAAACTCCCACCGTCGAGGTCTGCGCCCAGGGCGAGTACTCAGTCGCAACCTATCCATAAATCGTCAGAACCGAGCTAGAGAAGCATCGATCAGCCCAATTGGCTCTAGGAAGCTTACCGTCAAGCCATTCTTCAATGTTGTGGTCTGGGTCTTTGCGCCGACGGGAGACGTCACTGGAGATGCAAAACCTCTTCTTAAGGGTCGGATGGCAGAATTGGCAGCACGGCTGCGCATGCCCTGCGCGAGGTTTAAAGCGAGTCTCCTAGACGCCATTGAGGGTGTTGCGTTGGGAGGAATTAGAAGGGCGTCGTCGAAATGAGCGGTTTGATGGAAATTCTTGGTCAAATGGTTCGGTTTTCGGCTGAAGAGCTCAAATTTTGGGTTGGTCGGATGGCCTTGCGGCAGGTGGGAACCCCCGAACTCCCAGTCAAGCCTCATTGCGGGAGACGCAAGCCTCACTAGTTTAACGGTCCACCCGCTAAATTCCGACTAGCGTTGCTCACTTGTGGCTGTGCAGCTATGACGAAGAAATAATCAATTTCTGATTGGTTGACAGCTCATATCTTTTGGGTCTTAGCTCGGCTTTCGTATTGAATTAAATTTCGAGCTTCAACATTTCATTCACATCAATTCTTCACCGCATCGCTTTGACCACATGCATCTCTTCTTATTCCATCTTGCCACATTCATGATCTAGCTTGGAGAGTATTCATCTCTTAATACACAAGTATCTCATTGCTTAATAAAATGGAAGACTTCACTCATATACGTGTCCTAATGTGAAGGTGATTTCAATTCAGAACTCCAAACCCTTTGCTTCAGCTCTCACAATGGAGCCAAACATATCAAGTTACCCTCCTCTTGGGCAGGTTACCCAGCTCAAAGACAAGGCTTTTCAGTTATGTGTTCTGTTGGAAGTAGAGGATGATCTTGCCGATGATTCTTGGGAGGTTGTTGTTTGGTACTCTCCCGCTGACGGCGGTTGGACGGAAAAGCTGCTCTCGCCCAGTCCTGGTGACGATTATCCACCGTCACTTCAAGCTACTAGTCCTTCAAACACGCTTTTATATTTTCGTGCGCCCTTCTTCGTCTCGTCGTCTCTGAGATTTACTATTAAGTACCGCAATGGTCCCAATCGCCCTTGGACCTGGTCCCATCAAGAATCCGGCATAGGCGATGGGGTTGTCTTGATAAACCCAGAAAAGTCCTTCGAGGGAATGGAAAGCAGTCTTTCAAACATCATCCACGGGCTAAACCCAGACTTAAAGGTCAGGGCCGCAGCGAGCCAGACTCCCTACACTCAACTTTGGACTGTAAAAGCAAGCGTCGGCTCGGCTGAAGATGATCGCTCTGCATATACTGATGTGGAGCTCGGAACTCCATGGGGTGGTGCTTTGCGGTAAGCCATAATGCTTCTTTGTGTCAACCGTAACTATGGAGCTGACCAGCTGTAGATACTTTGCTCTTGTCCGCCATGGGTCGCCGTGGCTTGGTCCTAGACATGGGAGCAGTCAATTCAGTTTAGACAAGGATGCTGTCGTGTGTTCATTTCTAAGCCACCAAGGGAAACATCTGGTCTTGCTAGGAGTCAGTGGCGTAGCCGATGTGATGACACTCCTTCGCAGTTCGAATTCGGGCTCTGTGATGCTACATGTAAGTAGAAGGTTAATCAGTCTACTTGGCCATGATCATCTTATATTACGACTTGTAGATACGCAACGACGCCGAGACTCAATCGGACGGTCTCGTTTTGGCTGCCGTCGGCGATAACTTCGAAAGCGTTATAGCAGCTGTGATGTATCACGCTCGCACTGTTACATTAGCTACAAGGAACGGGGACAGTGAGTTGACGCGAGAACTCCAAAGTCTCAGCGACGACGTTCATCCTGAATGGTACGAAAATTGGTACGACGGGTTAGGATATTGTGAGCATTTTCTTGATCACTCTCCATGGATCTAATCTAACGTGTAAATAGGTACCTGGAATGCTCTAGGACAACATCTGAATGATGAGAAGATAATTCATGCTGTTGAAGCATTAGCAAAGGACCATATCAATATCAGCAGCCTAATCATCGACGACAACTGGCAAGACATTGATTATCAAGGCCAAGATCAATATCAATACGGTTGGAAAGGATTTGAGGCGGAGCCTAGTGCATTCCCCCATGGACTCAAGGACATGGTCTCTCGTATCCGCTCAAGACATCCAAGCATTCAGCACATCGCCGTTTGGCACGCTTTACTGGGATACTGGGGTGGCATTTCGAGCAATGGTAACCTTGCAAAGTCGTATAAAACAGTACAGGTTGATCGAGGCGACTCCAATCTCAAAGAACCTATGACCGTCATCGCTAAAGAAGATGTTAGCAAATTCTACGACGACTTCTATCGTTTCTTATCGGATTGCGGGATTGATGGTGTTAAGACTGACGTACAGTACATGATTGATACATGGGTTTCCGCTAAGGATCGTCGAGAACTTACTGACGTATACCTCGATAGCTGGATGGTGTCAGCTTTGAGGCATTTCAGCATCAAAGCCATCTCGTGCATGTCGCAAGCTCCGCAACTCCTGTTCCACCAGCAACTGCCGCGCAATAGGCCGCCCATGCTTGTGCGAAACTCCGACGATTTCTATCCCGATATTCCGGATTCGCATCCGTGGCATCTATTCGCCAATGCCCACAATGCCCTGCTTACCCAACATCTAAACATCCTTCCTGATTGGGACATGTTCCAAACAGATCACGAGTTCGCCGGCTTCCATGCAGCCGCGCGGTGTCTCAGTGGCGGACCGATCTACATCACTGATGCCCCTGAAAAGTGTAACATTGGCCTAATCAACCAGATGGCCGGGCCAACGCCACGGGGGAAGACCGTCATCTTCAGGCCTAGTGTTGTGGGTAAAAGCATCGATGCGTACACTGGCTATAGCGAGCCTGTTATGCTCAAAATTGTGAGCTACCATGGTAGGGCCGTGACTGGAACCCCAATGCTAGGCGTCTTCAATACCTCTCAGCAACCTTTAAGGGAGCTCATTCCGCTTTCACGCATTCCGGGCGCGCTCGAGTCGATGCTCTATGTCGTGCGCGCCCACCACAGCGGTCTCGTTACGCCCGTCATGAAACCTGGGTCTTCTGCCGCTCTCCTTGCGGTGTCCTTAGACGTGCGGGGCTACGATATCTTCACAGCCTTCCCCGTGGCTCAATTTGACAGTGAGACGAACGGTAGAGTTTTCGTTGCCAATCTGGGCCTCATCGAGAAGATGACGGCGGCTGCCGCTATCACTGCAGATCAGTCTGAGCTACTCCACACTGGCAAGGTGTTCTTGGATACGCGGCTCAAAGCGTTGGGAGTTTTAGGTAGGCACGCTTTCTTTTGTATAGAAAGGCTAATGCTATGAAACTAACTGCTCTTGAAGGTGTATATATATCGAGCCTCCCCGATATGTCGATTGAACGAGATTTTATGGTCACTATCCAAGGCCAACCGATCTCCCCTCACACTGTTACGGTTAATACGGCTGATGACCACGTGCTGAGCATTGACGTCGAAATTGCGTGGAAAGAAATGGGGTTGGAAGCAGGATGGAGCAATGAGGTTGAAGTCAAGCTCTATTTTGATATCGAGCACCCTTGATCGCAAGCGACACATGTCCGTTTGCGTCTTTTCGAGAAGGACGTTGAACTTAAATGACGGATGCCACTAGAATGGGCCTTACAAGAATGAAAGCGACTTAGCAATGTCTGCATGGTCACTGATTGACCTTAATGAAAATCTACGCAATTGAGCTAAATTGTGTTAGCTACCTCCGAGGATGCTCATTTTATGACGCGTGGTGCCGTGCCTATACCATCACGCTTCTAACCCATCAAGTTGTTGTGAATAAGCCATGCAACCACTGACACAAACATAACGGAAAGTTAGCCGCAGCGGAGTGAATTCTCCCGACCTCAATTTCACTAGGCCATGCCTAGCCTCTTTGCCTCGACAGCAACACCCGCCGGAATCTCATCCTTGAGACTGGAGCCCTTAGGCTCCCAACCGAAATACTTCCTCGCTCGCGCAGCCACGCACCTCGAGCTGGTGCCTAGCATGGGGATATCGATCTCCTTGGTGACAGGCGCAGGTAGTAGCCCCTGCTGGGCCGTAGCGTCGGCGATCCACCTGGACACATCGCTCCACCTGTGCATGGCGCTCTCGAGGAAGAAGTACGCCTTGGGGCCGAAAATCTCGGGGTTTCCGTTCTTAGCGGGGTCTAGCGCGGCCTCGACGGCCAAGACGTAAAAGGCGCTTACGTCGTGGATGTGCACGTTATCCCACTCTGTCAGCCCGGGGGCCTGGATGGGCGCGTACCCGTTGCGCAACGCGAACTCGGTGATGCGGGGGACCTGGATACTGCGTTTATTCACAGGCCCACGGCCCGGGCCGTAGATGCAGGGCGGGCCGACGATCATGGTGCGCACGGCGGGCGAGTCGTTGGCGGCTAGCACGACCTTGTCGACGTCGCGGTGGATGGCGACGTCGGGCAGCGACACGATGCGCGCGATGTCGTCGATGTCGTGGTACTTCTGCTCCGGCACCGGCGCCTGCCCGAACCGCCGCTGCGACGCGTCGTACCATGTCAGGATCCCCGTGCCGCACAGGTGGATCCAGTACCCCGGCTTCTCCGCCGTGTGCCCCGCCGCCAGGCCCTGGGCGATGGCGCGCGCGGACGGGACGTCGTCGGCTGAGTTGGCCGTGTCTGCATGTTGTTTAGCATATTTTCTTCTCTGCCGTTGAAGTATATCATTCACGAAAAAAAGGAAAAAATAAACGAAAAAGGGAGACGTACGAACCACGATGTCCGCCGCCGCGGCCTCCTTCGCGAGAATGTCGGCATCGTCGAGGCTGCCGTAGACGAGCCGGGCGTTGGGGTAAGCGGCGGCTACAGGTTTGCCCCGCTCCTCGTTCCGCACCAACAGGGTGTACTCGTACTCCGGGTGGGCCTTGGCTAGCGAGTAGAGGACGTCGCCGCCGATGTAGCCTGCGTTTCCCCGATATTAATATGCAGTTAGCTTGCCAAAGATACCGTCCTTGTACGTACCAGTGGCACCGGTGCTGCCGTTATTGTCAGTTTCTGATATGTTATATTCCTCTTCCGAAGTTTAATTCAATTACTTACAGGAAGATCTTGGGAACCATTGTGATGAGTGTGAAATAGTACATATAAGTTCTTTGGGTGGGCAGGTAAGTACTTTATGTACCTGTAAGTGATCTCGATACGAAGGGGTTGGAGGTGGACGGTTAGTGACAGTCCCGTTTGCTTGATTTAACAAACATCAGAGTTGCATGAGACGTGAAATTCATTTAGGTCTATATAAAGTCTAAAGGATCGACATGTTGATGGAGGTGGGACAACCATTGAGGTTCATGACAAATTCGACATATGATTCAAATTACGAGTTACGCGATCCGGGTCATCTATTCCCCACTCTTCATAAAGAGGACCTGCTGCTGTGCTGCGTTATGCAAGGGCCCCCAACTATTTATTTGATGGAATCGATTACATCATATCACTTGATAGACAGGAATTCGTACTTTGCACAAGGAATTATGTTATGCGTGTTTATAAACTAATTTTATGTCTTCTCCTTTCCTGTAGACTCCCATCATCATAAATCTACGTCGCAAGTCCCTTTCGTATCTCGAGTCGCTCACGACGCATCTACTACTACTATTGGCGAGCTAACACCTCAGTAGTACCCTTGATACTCTCCTCCAAGCTCGTCCAGCCGTGGCCGGTAAGTCTCTTTAGCAGCTCCTCGGCTCTCTCGTTTGCAACTTTGCTCATGTCTTTACCCATGCCGGGGATAGGCCCAGCAAATTTGCGCTCCGGGTGTAGTTTATGTAACAACTGCGAGATATCGTTCCAGTTATACGGGGTCGCGTAGGCGAAGAGGCGTTCGCCAATCACGTCGGGATAGATTAACGCCGCCACGTGCAAGGCACCATCGTCGCGAACATCTATGAAATGCTGCGGTACCATGCCCGGCAGGTTCTCCGGACTCGCACTTTCGCTTTTCTCGAACGCATTCTTGATCCAGGCGAGTGTGCTCCGACCCTCCTGGCGAGCTAGATCGATCGGCGGTCCGAAATTGGCATCAGGCAGAATAGTGTTCAGCGTGAAGGGAGGGTTATTCTCTCGCATCCATTGCCACGCCGCCTGCTCACCCTTAGTCTTGCTCGCGAAGTAGACGTTCACAACACGCTCGAGGCCTTCATAAGGCGGCGGCGCGTACGCTGCCTCGACAGCAGCTTCGTTCCAGCTATTCGAGTCGATTGTGAACACTTTGTTCGGAACCGCGCTCGCACTCGCTCCTGAGGAGGATGTTAGGACCACCCTCTTCATCAAAGGCTCCTTCGCGGCCGACTCTAGAGAGCGTATTGTGCTGTCCACGGCGATAGGAATGGTGGCATGAGGGTCGGGGCTCGACATCACCGGCGTGGCTGTGTGGATGAAGCCAGATGCTCCTTTGACGGCCTCGTCGAAAGCGCCACTCGCCATCATATCAGATACCTCGAATAGCTCGAACTTGTTTGCACCATATTTCCCATCAAAGTACTCTTTCACCCATTGATCTTTCGACGCACTGCGGACGGTGCCACGAACACGGTACCCTCGCTGCAACAGCTGGTCGACGATATGGCTCCCCATATAGCCGTTCACACCTGTTACGACCACGAGAGATCCGGGACTGATTATAACGTCGGATTGTTCGGCCCCGTTAGATGGTCCTGCGGACTTTTCGGGTTTATGGAGAGCGCTCTTAACGGTATCTCTTAGAGTCATGTCGAAGACGGCGAGAATTCAGGACTCTATCCTTTGCAACGTTAATAACTCTCTTGCACGTGAGTATCCAATATGAAACCGGGTTTCATTTCCTACAAGAGCTGGTTACAGCGGCGACTTTTATAGCTAGGGTTGTATACCCGGTTTACCATTTCCATTGGCGAAGAGTAGTAACTGGCTTAATAATTGGCATCGCCTCTCCGTCGCACCGGATTCCCCGCCTTTAAAAATTAATAATATTGTTGCCTATAGGAGTATGTTCTCTGCTGAAATGGTGGTTGCGTACCCCCCTGGTTATCTGCTAACACGCCTCGTCCAGTAGGATTTGACAACAACCCACTACCTAGCTATACTCATACGCGTATTTACAACAATCTTAGATCTAGATCTGAGAAGGTCTGACTCCGACTGACGATCATCCAATACCCTGGCACCTTCGATGAAGACACAAGGAACCGACGTTAGCTTCCTCTTTGATATGTGTTACTTACCTCTCACCGAAACGCCAAAGCACAGGGATCCGACCCATTCCCACACAAAAAGAAGAAGTGACTGCTTCTCTCCATGCATTTGGACCCTTGAAGAAGATTGAAGATTGTAAGTCGATAGCCTACTAGATGCGGTAATTCGCCCGATACATGCGAGTATGCAACCGGCATCTTCCGTCGCTAATTTGTATGCAGGGTGGGGGCACAGAGTCAGCTAGGCTATGAACCGGTGAACACGGACAGCTCTTATAACCCGTGTTCCCGTAGCTATGATGATTAAAAAGGGTTACTGTTGGTCATCAAGCTCCTCTAGAACATCGGCCGATTCTTACTAACCATATGATCAGCCCCATATCCTACGACAGTCATGGAAAGCGCACAAGGACGTTCAACACTGCTGAACATGCTGATAGTCACTTCTGTCCACGTATGTGTGTACTTGGAGGAAATGTAGATGGCTTGAGTCTACTAGCTGTAGTAACAACTGCAAATAAACTCCAATTTTGGGGGCTGTTTTGCGATGTGATGATGTGATGATGTTACACGGTATGGTAGAGAGCTATAGGGGAAACTGATACTGTAGACAATTGATAAGGAAATTGGTAAGTTTATCTGAGAATAATGATTGGCTGTTAAAACCTTATTACAGCTGCCATAGGCCCATAGCTGTAACTGCCACACCTACCTGCTAGGTATAGCTATTGCCCCTTTTTGCCTCTCTTTCGTAACTTTTAATATCACGGCTTTCCGCGAGGAAAAGAATTATTACAATGACAAATGTTTCCTATCTACCAAGGTACGCAGTAATAATAACTATGAAGTTTTCGGGTATGGGCTAACTGAGAAAGTTCGGATGAATTCTTGGAATTCGAACCTCAAAGTCCTCGAAGTATTGGATATGTCACTGCCCCAACGCACATTGGATGGGCATGTACGGCTACCCCGATCAGTAATAACAATACTAATAGATCAGGCTTTTTAAGATATCATCGAGAATATGCGAGCTGTCGGTTGGATTACCAATCGGCTATCCCATGTTCCGGACGGCGGACTAAAGTTCGGTGAGAAGCAAATCCACCAAGCCAAGTCATCACATAACGAGCAACAAGATTATTACGACAGAACACATTTATATCACCGAAATAAACTACATAGAACCAAGAGTTTGATCCTGAGATCATTGTTAGTTGAATTAATTTATATGGCCCGGGCACTCCTTTTGCGCTTCTGTAAGTAGTGTAAGAGAAGGCAGCATGTGTATAAGGGGCATTATGTGACTGCCCTTATAACCGAAAGCCTTCTACCATGAACATAAGCTGCCGTTAATACTAGCTAAATAAAATCCACTGTTGAATGTTAACAGCTAATCAGCTTCCTTTAGACTAACCTAATCTGAACTTCCGCCTCTTCACACCTCTCGCCCAAAGCGGGTTCGACCTTTGGATATCGCTTGAACTTGACGCGTCGGTACAGAGACTTCTAGTACTTCTAGCATCCGGTTTAGAGCGTCTTGGTTCATGCTCGATATAAGAAACAAGTTCCAGCACTCCTAAACGCTCGTAGTAATCAGAGTGGCGAACAAGTATTAGCAAAGTATTGTCGAAATCCGTAGCCGAGAGTATAACTGTCAAATAAATATCCGCACGGTCTATTTCGTGGGCTTCGTCCGTCTTCGCTAGCTGGAATCTTGCGCTTTCTTGCGGGCTAATCGGAAGATCGACGTACCAGGATCCCTCATCCAGGAAGAATGTTTCCTTTTGATGGATTTCTGCATGTCGCAGTCTTATCCATATGGTAGGCGCCTCGACCTCCAGGATATGTGATGTACGCGTATAATCGATACCCGCAGAAAATTCCTTAATGAACCGCCTCATAGGGACGTGTCGAGGAGGCGCCGGTTCTCCTATACCACACGATGGCCCAGGGTCTACCTCGACAGCCACATTAATATATCTAATTTCTGATGATGAGAGAACGTCATTAGCGCAGTAGGACCATGCTATAAGTCCAAGACTTTTGACTTTGCCGGCCCAGCCTGTCCAAGACCAGCTTGGGAATCCTTGCCGCCGCTGGCTGGGCCCCGAACTCCGCCAGCCCAAGTAAATAACATCAAGAATTTTCCCATCCGATTCACCAGCAGCGATCGAGAAAGGTACCCCCCATATATGTGCCTTTCGGGACGCATTCAAGATGCCGAGGAACGCGTTGAGCCGGTCGCTCTCAAAGGTGAGCTTTTTGCCGGTGTATTGGACGAGCTGATCTTCCAGGTGGTCAAGCGAAAAACGATTAGAGATAAAGCCCGTCAACGGTTCTAAGGGGACGATTGGACTGTTTTGAGGGTATTCGGATGCCTTTGCCCCTAGCAGCACCTCCGAAGGGAATTGAAATGCCTCGAAAGAATATGTGCTCCTGCACTGAAAGTAAACCTCCTGCTCTGTGAAGATGAGCTTCCGCCGAGCCAGCAGGCCTTCCTGGAAAGTCCATCCTCTCGTCCACCACGTCGTGTCTCGTATCTTCTTTCTGGTGTCGAATGACTCAATGAGCCGGACGTCGCCGATCTGTACAAATCTTTGAGGCACACGCGTTCGGTTGCCTATTCCAGGGAGGCCATAATTTGCATCTTCGCCTGCAGCAGCAATGATGACTAGATCTGCATGACCGTAGATGAGATCCATTGACGCAATTTGCTTGTGCTTGTCCGTGGCACTATACTGGTCTATGCACTACCACGAGTCGGTGAGTCCGGAGCTTGAAAACTGGCGTTTTGGATTACTTACATAGCGATCGACCCATAGATACTGGTACCCAAGTTCTAAGCATACAGTAATACTGTCTTCAATGACTTGGGGATAATCCGCGCCACCATCCGACGGTTTACCCCAGACGTAGGATAGCGCGACATACAGACAAGACATTGGTTTTAAGACAACTGTCTTTGAACGACAGTATATGACTGCCAGCTCCTGAAGAATTGGCTTATTGCGCGAGCCCAGGACTTTGACGTTCGTGCAGATCTTATCGTGATCTGAACGGCAGGAATCCAACCAAGACTGAACCTTGGTGAGATCGACTTTATCTGGACGCGGCATTGGGCCTATGTCAGACTCCGTACATTCCCCGGCACATATACGAAGTCCCCCTTTATAGCCAGCTTGCAGCTGAATACTGACTGTGTCTTCTCCCTTCAGTTTCCACTTGACCATTTTTTGAAAGTGGGTGAAAGCTGAACTATGCGCAATCAGGTGGCCCACGGGTCTATTCGCAGATTCGGAGGCTGGAAATAATGCGTCGCTGGCTCCTAGGCGGCATACTTCGCAACTCGAGGCCTGGAGCTCTTTACGAGATTGCTTGATCCTGGCGATTGGAACTCCCTGTGTATAGGGGATCTTGAGCTTCGCGAGCTTTGCCCAGTCGATGTGCCTGCATCGCCGACATAACTGAGGGCCTCCGTTTTTCTTCGTGATTTTTTTATGTTCGTCGTATTTCTGATTATCGATCTCAAAGCAACGTCGTATCATCCGTTCGCTGAGCTCGGATTCCCATTCAACCCGGAAGTCATCGCCCCAGCACCATGCCATCGCGAATTCCTCTCAATTCTTTCAGCGTCAATTTTGAATTTTTGAAAACGAACTTCTAAGTCTTCGTCGCTTTCCTTAGTTGATACTGATGGGTTAGGAAAACGTTGGTGGAGGGTGGCTGAGTTAGGGGCTTAGGGATTTTACACTTGGGAATAGCACAGCCTCCTTAGGAGCCAGCTTAGTTCGATATCATCAGATTAGAAGATAAAGCGACTATTATCTTCATTTACGATATTTTGTTATGATGGTGATATCGTTAACGTCTGAGTGCTGTATACCCCTATGTACCTAAACTACCCTACCTCATATACAACACGCGCAACCATGGCGCATAAGACGTCTGGAGTACCCCCCGGCAAAGAGCAGAGCTAGAGTATCGCGTAATATAAGAAATCCACAACGCCTGCCTAAAACGGCTCCCAAAAGTATCCAGCTAGCCAGGTACTGCTATAGCATCCATTTACACTAGCTAGTTAGCGCCAGAAGAAAAGCCCCAAGCGCGCCTTATAACGAGATTCTGTTTTATCGGCAGTTTGAAGCGGATCCGGGTTATTGAATCTCCCTTTACAGGAAAATCGATGTCACTCATTATAGTAGTACCAATATATACCTACTGTACTTGTGAGGATATTAGAATTTTAGATTGTGATAGCAATCAGCAAGAGCCTAACACCTCAATGATACATATTCCGCTCCCATGCTTTACAATCAAAAGAATAAACTGCCACCAACTCCATTCCCAAGTTTCTTCCAAAACAAAGCTGACGAAAATATCTATATACACGATAGACTGACCCATCTAATCGGTCCAGTCTACAACGTTATCATAAGGGGTGTCTCGTGCCGAGACGCCGTTAACGACAAGCTGCTGCAGATCCGTGCTAAAGCAGTTATCGACAATCGCGGCGCCGTCACACACCGGGAACAGGGTCTTGTCCGACATGCGGCAGAAGGTGCCGTCCGCGACGTTGAGGAAGTCCGGGCCCACGGACGTGGGGCTGTCGCAGAGCCCAGCCGCCGTGTGCTGCGCGCTGTTGCTCTTGACCAGGCGGTTGGCGTGCGGGTTGGAGGCGCCAGCGGTGCCGTTGGCACGGGGGTAGTAGTGGTGAGCGCTGCGGTGGAACTTGGCGGAGACCGGGTACGGAGACGGGGCGTACGAGACCGCTGTTCCCAAGTCCTCCTCAGTCCGCTTGTTGTTGATCGTCCAGTACGTGATGCTCTTCGGGTCGTGCACGTCGGCGTAGTTGTACATCTTGAACGGAGGGCCCTTGTTGCATAGGTAGTCGACCTTGTTCGCTTGGTCGGTCGGGTCCGAGGGCAGCTGGTCGCCCTCCTTGTTCACGAATTCCGGCCAGTGCACTTGGAACCCGCTCTGCGGCTGGTCGTTGTTGCCGTCGATCCATAGGCAGTCGGGCTTCCTGTCGCCGCTGTTGATGTAGACGTTCGAGTAGTACCTGGTTGAGTATTAGTATTGTCTCACTACTATAAAAGGGGGCCTAAGTTACCAAGTTCCGCCACATTGGTGGCCCCAGTCACCGACCCAGGAGTACTTCTCGCTGCTTGGGAATGTTATGGAAACATATGCGACGCAGATTGCATCATTGTTTCCGGAGAAAAGAGCGTATGTGGGCTGCTGAGTCGAGTCGTCGTTATGATCGACGGTGATATCGCCGAAACCACCGTCCTTGACCTTGCCCGGGCCGGCGGTGATGCCGAGAAACTCACCGGCCTCATTGAAGAGTCGGACATCGGGAAGATCACCACCGGCATTGTTCAGACCACCGTTGGTGTCAAGACCGACAGTAACTCGAATACTAGAACCGACTGATTCCGGCGCGGCAAAGTTATCGACGCCGAACTGGATGATGCCAAGCACGCCTGAAATGACGCCAATTGCCTCGATGATGCCTGCTGCAGCCATTGTGCTATTGTAGAGAGTGGCAGTGAGTTTTAAACGATATGTAATGAAAGAGTGATATACTGAGTCTTAGAGAGTGTAAGGAGCTCAGATTGTAAAGAGTGTAGATGGTTAAGTGATAATGGGCTCGTGGACTCGAGGAATGCTGTTGAAGTCTTTGACTTGTTGACTGGTCATTGTAATATCGATGGGTATCAGGAGAAGATTTATATTTTGAGATTTACAGACTACAATACAGTTTCCAGCCTTTTGGATTGTGCCGCTTTGCTATTGTACGTAAACTACCCTGTGACCTGAGCTTCTGAAGGATCATGATACCATGTTGAACCAGAATAGCTGACTGCAGTGGTCGTTCGCCCAGGCATATTACGTGCACATTCTCATATCCAATCTAGCCGCGGCGCCCGCGTGCAGCCTCTCTACCGCTGAGGCTCTCGTGTGGAGGATCGACAATGAAACACTCGCTGACCCCGATTCCTGTCTTGCCATCGAGCGTGCTTGAACGCAGAGTTCTATATCAGGTGATCAGGCCATAGAATCCGTGACCCGAATAGGGAAGGTCAAGGAAGAATAGGAAGTTGAGTAAGCAGGTGTGGAAATGAACAGGATTATAGAATTGCACATCTTCCTCGGGGTAGCCTCATGTAACGTATGTTGAACTTGGAAGCCTCGTTTGATATAAATCAATATTGATGTTCTATGTTTCAGCCTCATATTCTAGGCGTTGCTTTGCCACCCCCAAGCAGCTCTGATCGCCTAGCTGATCGCCCGTAACCGTAATGCTCTGGATGTCGCTGGTTGGCTGGAGTTAGAGAATGCATTCTTGGCGTCTAATTTTATCCGAACATAGTAGTTGTATGGTTGGCCGTCTGAACTTGTTAGGCAGGTAATATAGTGCAATGCCACCACATCTAACCGCCTCGCCGTAGACTCGCTTTACCGGGCATAATAGGCAATATCGGCAGACCCCGAAAGGCACTTAGCTAGGCCAAGCCTCAGCCCTTGCATCATCTTTCAGCTTGTACAACCAACAAGCAAAGCTATGGTTCGTATTAAATTTAGACGTTCTCCTGGTGAGCGGCGCAATTGGAGAGGGCGCCTTTACATGTTGCGGCGCAGCTTACCAAACATCAAACATCGGACTTATGGAAAGCCCCGTTGAACAAAGGGGTCAAAGTCGGTCAGGCGACCTATAACCTTTATCTGGACTAATAGTCTTTATCGTCGGATCGAACGTCATATTTACTACTTCTGTTTTTGTTCTCGCACTTCCTATCTCTGTCAACATAGAACAACTTTCGTCCAACCTTCCACTAATGACTATCATGAGGGAACTCCGCACAGCCATAACCATCTCCGCGCTTGCGGCAGCAGCAGCAGTGCAAGCACAAGATCTCAATCAGACCATCGTGGGATGCGTTGAGGTCGATTGTCCCGCAGCTGCCGACAATGTTAACGACAACTGTACAGTAGCGGACACAGGCTCGTTCCCGTTCATTGGGTTGACGCGCGTGCCAACTTCCAACACCGCACTCGCGGGGCTGTCGTGGGTTAAAGGATTCAGCATCATAGACTCCAGCGAAGGGCGGAACTTCCACAGCTCGTATTATCTAGGCACGCCTCCGGCGTTGTCGCTGAACAGCTCGACGGGCGGGTGTGCTGTATTCCTCCATGGGGCGGAGGGCGAACTGCATTTCGGCGGTCAGAACGACACCACCGACACGGCGCAGGGCACGTGTGCGTCTGCTATGGGCAACTCGTGCGTCGACGCGCTGGTCTCGCGCGCCAGATCCCTGGTCGAGGGGTATACTAGGGATAGCAATAGGCCATCCATTTCGGACGCGTGTGCGCAGCTACAGAG
The DNA here is from genome assembly GCA_022578875.1 of Hypoxylon crocopeplum. Taxonomy (NCBI): domain Eukaryota; kingdom Fungi; phylum Ascomycota; class Sordariomycetes; order Xylariales; family Hypoxylaceae; genus Hypoxylon; species Hypoxylon crocopeplum. The sequence goes on from MU399561.1 coordinate 231,626, forward strand.
CGATTTGGAGGATAGCATGGACGATGCGTGTCTCCCGATATCTAGAGGATCTTGGAGTAATTTTACCGGCGTTGGTAAGTTTTAACACCCAAAGCTGCCTACACGAGAAGATAGCCCCTCGGAGCTGGCTTTTCCCTTAACTGGGAGGTATAGATGGCTAACTCATGACTGAAACTCTAGCTCTAACTGGCGACGGCGCACCGCTAGCTCACTCCCAGGACTCCTCGCCCTGTTGGCCGATCACGCCGAAAGAGGACGAACTCACGTTAGTTAGCGAGTACGACATCGCGGTATGCAATACTTCCTTCCCATCTCCTTAACCCTAACCCTAACCCTCTCTGCCGTCACGTAAGCGCATTTAGCCTAACATATTTCTAAATAGGGAAGTCAACTCGTCTCAGATGCCGAGGACGCCCAATGGGCTATCACTCCCATCCTCACTGTTTTCTATCCGGAAGGCGATGGAAGTATAGTCAACGGTGTGGACGCTTCCATGTCCTGCATCAAAGTCATGGGACCGCCTCTTGCCTCCCTCGACACGATGAGCGCCGATGACCCCAACAGCGGAGCTGCTGCTTTGTCATCGTCGTATTCCTGGGCGTCGGCCGCTTTGTGTGTAGCGATAGCCGCTTCTCTTGCTTTGTATGCGGAATAGTGGATGGAGCGATTTTTAGGAGTTACGGTGGAACTCTGCTTGCCAGGCGTATATGAAAAGTACCTAGGTATTCGTGACTATTCCATAGAGCATAGCGATTACTTCGAATAGACCATGAGAGATTACGAGATTACCTGGAAAGAAGCAAAATAAAGTCGTATTAAAGACACGATAAGAAAATAGTTATAAGTGCTATACTTCATCCTTTAACTTTAACGCGGTTGAATTCTTAACTCGACTGTAAGCGAACACATCTAATCAAACCCCGTCAGCCCTCATTTTAGAGCACTCGTTCTCATCGCAGTTAGTTCCATACTCATGGCTATGGTATTTATCTCTCTCGGAATTAGACTCTATGTTGAAGTCATCCACTACTGGAAGGTGACTCCTGGTGCTTGTGAGTGACCCTTGTCATTCGAGAGGAGCCCATTTAGTTCTACTATATACCTAGATACGTATCATTCGCTTCTAGAACACAGAGAACTTACCTGGGCAGTATGTCGGAGGAGCGAATTGGGTCGGTAGTTATTGCGATCTCATCTCATTGAGAGGACCCATAGATCTCGTGTACTATGCCCCAGGAGCCAGGCCAGTATTAGCTACCTAGGTACCTAGCTAATACTGGCCTGGCTGTATAGGTATACACCTTGAAAACAATATTTATCTAATATAACAGGCTACGGAGGAAGAATCACCAGCTTCCTAATCCCGCCGAGAGACGCAAATGTATGGCCGATGTCACTTACTCGATTCAGCTTCCATCCACAGTCCCAGATAAGCCATCGGCGGTCTTTGCCGTCGTGTCTCCTTCCATCATTGCCCGCACAGCATCACGGCATATCCTCAGCAGCACCTCCACATCCTCAAGCCCCACCCCTATGCGGATCTGCTCCTGCTTCAACCCGTAGCTAGCGTGGTGTTCCGGGTGTTCCTTGCCGTAAGTGACGGCATTATACGGCATGGCAATGGTCAGGTGGGCGCCGAAGTGCGGACCGTGGTACACGTTCAAGGCGTCGTAGAAGCGTGCTGCATGCTCCAGAGTGTCCAGCTCGACCGAGAACAGGCACCCGTACCCCGGTTGAGGAAACTCAGGGGAATACCGCCGCGCGAACTGCGCAAGGTTGGCCGAGCCCGGACTGTGAGGCGGGTACCAGACACGGGCGACGGGAACGCTCGGATCGTCCGCGAGAGTTTGAAAGTGCGCGACTAGAGCCTCGGCGTTGCGGTTGTAGACGGCGCAACGCGCGAGATAATCGTCGTTGTTTTTTAACAGGTGCGCGGCGTCGCCCGCGAAAAGCTCGTTGTGGAAGGACTGGGAAACGGCCGCTTTGAGAGCTTCGTAACTCGGCGTGTTGGGATTGAGCACCACAGAGCCGGCCATTACATCCGCGTAGCCCGAAAAGGCCTTCGTTAGGGATGTGATGACGACGTCGGCGGCGGGCAGTACGTCGATGTTGCAGAACGAGGCGCAGGTATCGTCTACGGCGATGAAGAATCCGTACTTATCGGCCTTCACACATGGTCATTAGTGAAACAAACATTGAGGCTAATAGATATGTAGTTAACTCCGCTCATCGGGTATAAAATAAGGGGTAGGATTTGCCCCTTTATTTTAGCATGTGCGAAATCTTCGGTCTTCTAATGAGGGACGCTGTAATGTTGAGTACGAGAGATTCCTTACCAGTCTCCTTAGCCGCATTAGATCCACGCTCACCATAATCGGATTCGATGGGAATTCAGTAAAAACATAGGAACACTCGCCCCCGTTTTTGAGGTACTCTTCGAAATCGTCTATATCGGCATCGTCACATTTGCCGTAATGCTTTATGCCCTTGCCATCGGATTCTTCGAATATGTGGTAAGTGCTATGAAACACGGCACCGAAAACCGCCACTGCACCAGGTCGCACGCGGATGGCTATGTCGTGGAATCGGGTTATAGCCGCCATGCCCGTCTGATACAGATATACATCATCTGGCTTAACGGGTGTTTTATAATCCTTCACGCAAGCCCTCATCATTAGCCCGGCTATGCGCTGCCGCAAAAGCTCATGGGCTTCGGTCTCAGGTAAATAAGAAGGCGGAGGTGGATTGGCGCCGTCGGGAAACTCGCCGACGTGCGTCGTCGAATCCTCGACATACGGAAGCAAATACTCGGCAAGGCGTGTGCTGAAGCCAAGGCCGCTATGCTGCCACATGAACATAGCACCCATCATTTTGCTTGCGTGGAAGTGCAAGAGATAGAAGCGGATGCCTGCAATATCGACGACATTATACATGAGGTCCTCATCATTTAGCTTCATCTCCTGGCGGAATTTCGATGTAGCGTGCGCCTTGCTCGAAGCCCACGCGTCCGGGTTGACGAAGGCCCCGCAGGTGAAGCCCTCAGGGAGCTTCAGGCTCTGCGTAATGGCATGGCACAGCTAGATATGTAGTTAGTGACGGCAGGATGGAAACAGAGACGCGGGACGTACGGCTCCTGAAGGTCCAAATGGAAAGAAGCGTGGATACACCGACTTTGCACGGGATATAACGGACATGTCGCCATCGCGAAACTTCATTGCCGTCTCCCACCCGGGGAGGTGGGTTGTGATGGTGTGAGGGCCATGGGGAGGCAGCGATTGGCCAAACTCGGTTTGCGAGGCATCGACGAACTCCATTGTTCCTAGTTGGAGAAATGTTATTAGAGGAAATGGAATTAAATTTCACCTATGGCATCGTAAGACCTTGAGAGGATCTATTTAAGTTAACCAACAGCGTTACACCCATAGTGGATCTCCCCTGAGTCTGCAATAACTTATCTCGAGTTTGTTGGTTCTAATTATAGCATGGTTAGTGTATACGGTAACACTTGCAGCATTCTCTTCGTGACGTCTTGTTAGGGACGGCCATTCCTCCCGGACTTAGATGAGTAACTACATCGCAGGCGGTATGAGGTTAGTTGCGGGTTCTAACCAGAATGGGAAAACGGTACTATTACTTCTGCATTAAAATCTTACACGATCAGCCGCTCGTCTCACCGCTTAAGAACGATCCTTTAGCCGTACCTACCTAGGCAAGCTCTATCTGACATTCCTCAGCTCGTATGAACCTTGCATTACATATGTTAGAACCTCAGCTGCGTCTATTCAGAGGCGCCTGGGGCCCGCTGCCCGACGACTCCTGCTCAGTTGGATCATTGTCACTGAATCTGGACCGCAAACTCCGGAATGCCCTAGACTCGAGCACGTGAAGCCTCATGAAGTTGGCAAAGGCCAGCATGAACTCGACGATAATGGCAACATTGGACTCGACGTTACTAGCAAACAGTGAAGCCAATTCTGGCCCCTCGGTTTTCATTTCCATCAACAGCTTGACCTTGTAGACAAGAGCAATATCAGGCGCAGGTATTGAAGATTAGCAAGGTCAGTTCATGTATCACTAAATCCTAGTGATTAATCGGTTCCCTAAAGAGCCACTGGCCGTCCTCCTGGCGAACCAACTCAACCTCTGTCCGTCCGACGCGATCATTTAGTCCCTCCGGCCTATCCATCCCGTCGTGGACCTGCGCATGGATGCTTTGCTCGACACGACAGAAAAGCATGGGCAAGGAGTCGCCCTTCCACGCGCATACCTGGTCACGCGCAGTTCTCCAGACCGTCTGCGCGAGGTAGCAGAAGGCCAAGATCATGAGCGTAAGCGGGTATACCACCCAGTACCAGTTTACCTGAACGTGAGAAGCCATAATGTAAGCAGTGCCACTGTAGTCGAACATCCTATTCCTGTCGATGCTCCCGCTGCGCCGAATGTCGTTGGTCATGCTCAGCGACAATCTCGAAATCCAACCATCTAGATCTAGCATTGCGTATTGCAGGGCCTCGATCCAGTCGGACGAATACTGGATCACTCCCGCGATCTCTGATGCGTTGCCTAGCATCAAAGAGTCCATGAAGCCCCTCATTGTCTGAATCGAGTCTGTAGGAACGGTGTAACTGGTTTGATTCTGTAGGTAGAGCTCCTCCGGGACATCTACGAATGTATATTCACCTAGGTGAGCATTGGTCTCTGAGAAGCTGGTTTTAGACCAGCTCGCTATCATTGAGCTGGTTTGAGTACCGTTCGTCACCATGACGTTAAGGCTTTGAAGGCAGAACCACAGCGCGCATTCATACGCTTGGATCCTCGTCCTTGAAGATGTCTGTGATGCCGACATCACATCAAAGATGGAGAAAAAGGCTTGCGAATCTAAACTAAAGGCGTTCGTAGAGCCATTGGACGGGGCAACTGTGAATCTAAAATCAGAAACTGTGCCATCTCCGCTAGACACCGAAGTGCCCGAAGGCATCGTATAAGTGCATACGTTCTGTGAATCGCAGGAGGTCTTGAAAAAGGATTCGGTGCAATTTCCGCATACCCCCAATGTGGGAAAAGGGGGCCATGTACAACTCGCCGTCGAGCATGGCAGAGGAATCGTTGACATAGTACCAGCTATGATGCCGTCGTAGATTGCGGCTTTGGTAGAGAATCCTAGAGACATATCTGGGCATTATTAGTAATGTGCTCGTACATGAAGCTGTGCATCACGAACTACCACCCGTGCCCCTCTGAATGATGTTATGCCATGTCTCGGCCCTGGGAGGTGGCGGAGCAGGCAGAGTATTCATGGCGCTCTTGCTTGTGAACGGTGTAAGCTCTTCGTCGAGCCCGACTATCTGGGATGAAAATGTCTCGAGACCCTGGGCGAGGATCATGATAGCGGCTCCAACGCATGCTAGATGCCTGTATTCATCTGAGTACCGGATCCGTTGGAACTTACTTAGGTAGAGAATAAGTCATGCCACTTACTTTCCTTTCATCCGCCATATCAGAACTAGGCTACCCCATAGCCCTGTCGCGGCCTCGTCGAACAGTTTGAAGTCCTCCAGTCGGGCTTCAATATTTCCCTTGCGAAATCCAGAGACCCAGATCCACGCGCCTTGGCTGATGCAAGTCTCGATCACTGCTTTGAGAGCTAGACGGAAACAACTCATGACAGCAACGATAATGGTGCTGAATTTGAGATTGGTGTTCCATTCCGGCTCGAGTTGACCGTCGAACAAGTACATGAGAGTGATGAGTGCACATGCTGTTGCGAGACAGGCGCCACAATAGAAGTACTCCTCCTGCCACTAACCGAGAGTCGATCGAACGGTGCGCTGGAGTTCTCCAACTGAGGGGATTGAGAAGTTGAGAGAGCTGCTTTCATCGTCGACTTCGATTTCAGGGTCTGTATCTGTTTTACTGGATGCAAATATTTGAATCCGCGAATCGGACCTGGCGAGAGAATATGCCATTGCAGACAAGCCTTAAATGAACTACAAGACCACTAAGGCAAGTGGACAATGCTTATGCGAATTGAAGAGAAGTGGTTGATTGATATAGGAAATTAGATATGAAGGCCTAATAATAATACTTGTTAAGAAGCGAAGAAAGTTGTAGCTAAGGATAATGAACGAATTGAGCGGTGGTGAGGAAGAGTTAAGATGGATATCTGTTGAGACAAAGTTGTACGATCTAGAAAAGGACAAGCTGCACCGAGCGACAAAAATTAGCCCTTGGCTGATTGTGAATCGTAGTAGCGCTTTCCTTGAGAATCATACAACTAACCTTCATGGACTCTTCCTCCCCTTTTACTCTAAAGGCTTACGTAAAGATAGCGTTGATATCGAAGGTTACGTGGAACCCTGAACATGCATATTAGTGTGAGCTGGCATCCAATGTATCATTCCAGTGCCCCTCATGATGAAATAGACTTATTAGAAGTGAGTAGGATCATTGAAGGTTTTATCGTTCACCACTCCCTAAAATCGAGCATCATGTATATCTTGTACTACGTCTTCATATTCTGTGCAACCTGCCTCGGTGCATGGGAATTTCCTCAAACGCCCATGTTTATGCCCGGACAGAAGTCAATTCCGGGGATAGACGATAACATTGACATCGTGACCGGAAGTCAATTCAATGGCTTGGCGACTTATGCGAACCTGCCATATCTCAATTGTCTATCGGACGACGAAGCGGAAGGGAAGAAATACGACATTGCGATTTTAGGAGCGCCTTTCGACACGGTGAGAATACTATTCGTGGTGCATTTATAAGTGGCTAATGTCGAATAGGGAGTCACGGCTAGGCCTGGAGCTCGCTACGGCCCTAGGAGTATCAGAATCGGGAGTGAAAGGAAGGCGGCGGACTTCGCATGGAGTGTATACACCGGTAAAGACATCTATAAATTAGAAGAAGCTGCTGTATCTGACGAGATCTTAGGTAGAAACCCTCTTCAGTCGTGGGCAACCATCGTGGATTGCGGCGACGTGCCGCTAACTTGGCTGGATAACAATATTGCCCTGGCGCAGTTAGACAAGGCCCACACAGTTAAGCTAAACCACGTCTCTGAGCCATCCATGCCGATACCGAGAAGCTTATGAAGTGTTGTAGGTTATCTCCGAGAGAAAATCTTCAAATGCGAGCTATTCGACACACCCGAGGATAATAACGCTGGGCGGTGACCACACGACGACGCTATCGGCTCTCAGATCGACGTACAAGCGGTGGGGGCAAGTCTCCGTGGTCCACTTCGATAGCCACATAGGTTAGTTCTCGTAGTCGATGTATTGTAAGAACTAAAGCTGACGTGACGAAGATACTTGGGATCCTGCTGTATTAGGTGAGCCACACTTAATGTAGCTGCTCTTATCGTCGCTGAGAAGATGTTGTTATTCCAGGAGGCGGGATCTCGGACTACGCGTAAGTTTGTGAGAGGTATTATGACCACGAATGTCAATTCAATGACTAATAAGTTTGTGCCCGAAGTGGTCTGAACCATGGAACGTTTCTCCACATCGCACATGAGGAGGTAGGTTGTGCTTGAAATCTTGAGGTGAGGTGGCCTTACTACTAATGAAGTTATCAGGGACTCATTTGTAATACCTCGATCCACGCCGGCATACGTGCTCCCCTAGCTCGTAAAAAGGGCGACATGAGAAATGACATCCGTTGTGGCTTTTCTATGGTCAAGGCACGCGACCTAGACAAGGTTGGCGTCGAGGGCGTGGTGTCGCGGATTAAGGAGCGCGTTGCAGGCTCGAAAGTCTATATCAGCGTGGATATCGACGTTCTAGATCCGTCGTTTGCGCCAGGTAAATTCTCACTCATTATAGGTAGCAGTAAGAGATGCTGATCGTGTTTTAGCGACGGGAACGCCCGAGCCGGGAGGCTGGTCATCTAGAGAGCTTCTTACGATCCTCGATGGCCTGAACGGTCTTGATATCATTGGCGCTGACGTAGTGGAGGTTTCACCCATCTATGACAGCGCGGGACAGACGACGGCACTTGCCGCGGCTGAAGTTGTGTTTTCGTTGATCGAGCTGATGGTCGAGAATCCAGTAAATCGCTAACTCTGGGCCTTATCGGTTGGCAAATTTCTGAGATTGAGATTGGATTGGAAACCGCGGCGACATATATACAAAGATACTCGAAGACAAATCAAATAGGTGTGCTATGATCTAGTTAAGAGGATGAAGTCCCTAAAGAACCGATTCGAAACAATCCGACCTATACACCACATTATAACAACCCACGTTAATGCACCGTACGAACATGTGCAGGAATGTAGGCGACTGGGCGCTACTACTATTTACAGGGGAGCCAGCACTCGCCTTAGATGCGATCTAGCTTCCGGCGAATGTTTCGCGTCCGCTTCATCAGCTTCTGGTACTTCTTCTTCTTCATCTTCAGTTTCCTTTGCCTGCGCACACTGATGGCGACCATGTTAGGGTTCTGACCGCGCCCTTCTTCGCGCCATCGTACCTGGCGGAGAGCCATGCGCTCAAGGAATGTACGCGGTGTAGGCGCTTCCTCCACCAATTGGGGGCTGTGTGCCACGATTCGAACCTGACCGTTCTCATCCGTAGACTCCTCTAGTGTAAACATAGCCTTGTAGACACGATGGTGCGGCACCTCCTCCGTTGTTTCCTTAGCCTTAGTCTCGGTCCCGACGGCGCTCTCGGGTTGAGGCAATGGGGGCGGTCGGAAAGGTAAAAACTGACCGGACATGGCGTTCAGCTGGACGTAGACGCTCGATTCGGTGCCGTCGGGGTGCTTGACATCAACCTTGTGCATCGGCTCGCCATTGGCATCCGTAATTGTCTCGCCACCAGACTGAGCATCCAGACTCAGGGTCTGCATAGGTTGTTCGAGCTCATTAACGGTCTGAGATATCGTAGACAAAACATCGCTATATTTGTTGTTCTTCGTGCGGGCCGCGAAGATTTGAGCAAACGCATCTTCGGTGATGGTTTTGGGGAAGCTGTGGGTTACAGACATGGGTCGATGAAGCGAGAAAAATGTCGACAAGGCCAAAGCTACACTCAGTAAGTTAGAATCAGGAGAAGCTCTCTGAAAGAATAATTTAATCACTCTATACGAACCTTCTTGAGGCACATGTTGCGTGCTGGGAACGCTTGGAAGCTTTTGTTGGATATCCGTCCATTCCTTCGCCTTGCGCCGTCGCTTCTCTCCGCTCTGCTTCGAAGACTGAGACGGCGTAGCCGTCACCTGGCCATCGGAGATACCCTTAGGAGAGTCGTTAGGACTCGAAGGTTTCGAAGAGGAGTAGCGCCTCCGCTGCTGGGCTCTCGGATTACAGCAGAGAGTGAGGGCGGCGCTGGCTGGTGTTCGAGCGCTAGAGGGAACGAAGTTGGATAAAAGTGGTGATTGAGGGGCGGCAGAAACGACCCGCCGCACCGAGGAGGGTAACATCATACCAAATCCGTAGGTGTGAGGAAGTGAGGGTTGTTTAGGAACCCGTGGCGGGATAATGGCAGATTGTGAAGAGGTTGAAAGAGCTCAGAGGATTGACATGCGATGGCAACTGCAAACCTCATCTGCAAGGCTCCGAGAAAATCCCTAGCGCTAACTGGTCCCGCTAGCCGTATGACCTGACCCTGTGACCCCGGCGCCTAAGCCTCGGTGGCTAGGGTGGCTAAGCATGCTGATGTAATCAAGTGCCCAAATGGTTGATCTGTTTAATCGCATATAATCACGAATCTTATCACAGATGTTTTCTCATAAAAATACGCCTCATTTTCTCCATTAGACACCATACGAAGAGTGTTGATGGTTACAGGTTAGGTGTTCATAATATGCATGTACACTATCTCCTCGCTTCATCAATCCACGCGTATTCCTCATGGAGATATTGATGCGCCCTCAAGTCCCCAGACCTCGCATGACCCTCGAAGTTCTCAGCCCTTGAACATCGCGCGCAAAGGCGCCCAATCTCACCACTCGCCTTCTCGTCCACCACTTCTTGATACGTCTGCGTCTTCAGATACTTGCCAACCCACAACCCACCAGTGTATCTCCCCGCCTTCCGTGTCGGGAGAACGTGATTTGTGCCAATACACTAGTAATTCTCAGTTCCAACTTTCTCAAGAGTCTCCATGGGAGAGAAGAAAGTACTAAGGAGATATGAATGTTCATGAGCACTCACCTTATCGCCGTATGAGACGCATGTCTTCTCACCGAGGAACAACGCGCCGTAGTTTCTCATCTTCTCTAAAGCCAACCTAGGCTCCCGCGTCAAGATTTGTACATGCTCGCTCGAATAGACGTCCGCAAGTTCGTATGCCTCATCTAGGCTATCCACCACAACCACCTCACCATAGTCTCTCCAAGAGACTCCTGCGAGTTCCGCAGTCGGCATATCCTTCAGAATCTGGTCGACGTATTTAATAGTCTGGTGCCCCACTTCTTCCGAAGTAGTGATCAGTATGGCTGGGGAATCCGGTCCGTGTTCAGCCTGAGAGAGGAGGTCGGTTGCGAGGGTAAAAGGATCTGCATACTCGTCTGCGACAATGAGAATCTCGGTTGGTCCCGCTAACAGGTCGATCCCGATCTCTCCAAAGAGCTGACGCTTTGCCTCCGCGACGAAAGGGTTCCCCGGTCCAGCAATGAAATCCACTTTCTTGATAGATTCCGTGCCCAAAGCCATGGCAGCAATCGCCTGCGTCCCCCCTACTAGGAATATCTCATCTGCACCAGCAAAGTAGGCGGCCGCGACAGTGGCATTGGGAACTTGTCCTGAAATAGGAGGCGTGCAAGCGATAACATGCTTAACACCAGCGACTTTCGCGGTCAGGATAGTCATGTGAGCAGAGGCGAGCAGGGGATATCGCCCGCCGGGAATGTAAGCACCCGCCGTGCTGATGGGGTTGTTTCTCTGTCCGAGGAACACTCCCGGCCGAATCTCGATCTCGAAATCCTTGATACTAGCTCGCTGCGCCTCGGCAAACGTCCGCACATTCTTCTGCGCCTCCTTGATATCCGCTATTGTCTGCGCGGGCACTTTCGAGATACATTCTTGTATCTGACTCTCGGTCAACTTGAACGAAGGTGGCGACCATTTATCAAATTTCTCCGAATATGTCCTCACAGCTTTGTCGCCATTAGCCCTGATATCGTCGATGACTCCCTTCACAATATCTGACACCTTTTGGTTAGTCGCGGTGTCTGCCACTAGACCAGCCGTCTTGATATGTCTAGCAACCATTCTGCCCCTTTTCGTGCAATGCCGCCTTTGAACAGGTAGGTCTCGATAAGCTATGAACACCCTTCGATGATGCTAGAAATAGTACAATTTATATCAAGGCGGCCACCTACGATCATATACTAGACGACACCATTACCTCGGATATCTTCGCATAGCGTGGGGATTCGAAGATGCGGAGAGGAGGGGAGCGGGGAACGAAGGTATCACCCAACGAATCGGGCAGGAAGTAGTCTCAATTGACAAGTGGCAATGCCGGCAGAGCTCTACACCAACGCTATATACGGCACTGCGAGTAAGGTATAGGAGTGATTTTCAATGTCTCTAATATATGATATAGGTACCGTTACAAGCGCGGCGAGACGGCAACCAAGTTATCTCAAAATATTAAAACGAGCACCATTATAACACGATATGGCTTGTTTATTCATACATACAATCATTCACATGTTTAGCAATTTCACCCCTATGGATTTCAAAGCACAGCATTAGTTTCTCTTCTCAGTATTATATCCCTAGGATGTTTCACACAGTATCTACCCAAACTCGACAATTCATCAAAATACCTAGGTTGACTATCAAGAGGTGCCTAGGAGTGCCAATTTACACTCCCTTTTTCTCCCTTCAGTTTGATCTCCCGCAGCGTTCTGGCAAACAGTCTCGATACCTGTCTCTCCTGCACCACTAGAACTAGTCAACGATCCAACTCTGAACCCAGATGTATTTAAAGCAGCACCATTTCGAAGGCTGTGGCTCTTCTGGAATCGTGAGTGCCAGTGATATTGTTGCAGAGGTTCTCGGCAATCCGTTGTTACTAGAAGAGACATTTGTTACTATGTACTACGTCAAATGTTGTCGAGCTTGTAGGTCTTACATTTCAGAATGGTAAGTACCACTAATGGCCCCCGTGGCCGTGATCCCTATCCTTAGGCGGGTCGTTTGGAGAATAGAAAGGGAAGTGTTCGAGCTCACCACGATCTTCCGAGGTGGTGACGTCGGATCCGGTGCCAAGTGGTGCTCCGATGGCGCTCCCTACAAGGGCAACCGCCGCAAGGAAGATAGTAGTGAAACGCATTGTGGTTTAAAGCTAGGTAGTTTGAATGGTGTATTATTAATAGACAGTCGAGTTTTTCTCTCTTTGCATTCTTGGGTGGTGACGGACGAAAATCAGGTCCTCCGGGGGGACTTTGGATTCCTTTTATATTTTACTGAGACATCATTGACGTGCCTTGTGTTGGTATGGCTCTATGATAAAAACAGTGCCCATCAAGCCTCATAGCTTTATTGAAGTTTATCCTAGCGAGAAGATAGAGGAAAGTTCGACGTATTACTACATGAGTAAGCTTTTATATCCTGTAAGTCTCAACTTATCATTAATAGTTCTCGTCATGTTCCATTTGACCTCGAAACTATTAAACTGGCTATGGCACCAAATGTCAAACGCAATATGGCATATTTTTAAAAGTGTGAGCCCGAACTATATGAATGATCTATGTCAGCATACGAATCTAATTCACTGATTTAGTCTTCAATCTAATATCTCACAGCTCAGCATTGAACGTGGCGCGGCTCACCTAAGAATCTGAACACTCACCCTTTCTTTTCTTCCTTTCTTTTTAGCATGTTCCTAGAAAGTAGCCTCGTCAATGAGTTTATGAAACCGATCATGAAAATTATATTCAAGCCACCTCTGAACCAAGCTCTTAGTAGATCATTCTCACCTGTCAACTGAAATATTATGGCATTTCATTTATGGGACTTTACGGCGCACGAATTGTGCTCTAACTCTAGATAGCAGCTACGAAGTCATTATTAGATAATCGATGAGATGTCCGTTGAAACGAATATGTTCAGACCTGAAAGAGTCTCACTTCAAGCCGCCTATGTCGATAATGCTATGTCCTTCTCCCTCCTAGTAAGCCTTAGTCATTCGTATCGTATCATAATCAAGCAGATGTCCCCTCCGCCGGTTTTCAATCCCAACTCCTAACCATGCAACCTAAACCTCACCTCCAACTGATGCACTGTACTATCACGCAGTACAGCTAACAGCCTCATCCCGTAGAGCGTTGAGCAGAACTCGAGCAGTCTCCTTATCGCCATTGTTCTGATCGTGGATTTGCACTGTAGCGCTCGCACCCTTGATGTCTTCGTCGCTCCACGCCCTCTCAATCCAGTCGTCTTCCCCTAGGCCCCCGTTCTGACCGTGGCCCTCGTACATTGCCTGATCTGAGTCCGGGGTCGTGTTTAGTCCGTAGGCGGCGAGAACTTCACTAGCAAGGTGATCTATATTTAGCGTGTGACCAAATAACCCCGACATGTCAATGTCACCGGAGTTCATTGTGGCATGGTGGCTATCAAGCCGAGAGTTAGAGGCATTGTTCGTATTGCCATCAATAGAGTTGGGCGAGTTCGACTCCTCGTCCGAGGAGAGCGAGTGCACAGTTCCGGGTACTATGTTCACGGTCGGATTAGGTACGTAATACGGTGTAGTCTGGCTTTGCGTTGCTGCCGGTGCGGAAACTGCATTCCCTCGGGCGACGAGAGCTCTTATTGAGCTAAAGTCAGCCGCAAATAAACCCCGCAAGTTCGCCGGGAAGTCCGATTCTTCTACCAGGCGACCTTTGCTGAAACATAGATCCATCGTCATGGCTAGACGTAGATAATAGCCCGGTTGAGAGGCTAGTATGTCTGTCCAGTCTGATATCGATGATTGCTTGCCGTCATTAAGGAGACTCGAGAAACCTATGCCCGAACTAGCCGGAGCATCTAGCTTCGCTAGAGTGATGATGTGTCGAATAGTCTCGCTGATGTAGTCGACGCCGTCATACTGAGGCTGGTAAGTTTTCATGGCTTCGATAAGGATGTTGAGGCGATGCTGTTTGGCGGCTAGATGCGGATCTGAACCGGCCGGGGTGCCTTTACTTCTGTTTTGAGACGACAGCTTGACATCGATGATATGGAGGACTAGAGGCAATGCAGTGCATGCAACACTAAATCGAATCAGCCAACCTGAAGAACAAACGCACTCTGGCATCAAAACCTACGCGCTGATTGGCAGCCAACGAGCAAGGCGTAGCTGTATGAGTTCCTTCAGACATTCCGTCACACTGCATGCTGCGTCCTGAAGCTCGTGTCTGTTTTCATAAATGTTCGAAAATTCCCGAAGATTGCTGCTTAAGTTGGGCGAAGTGCAGGCTACAGCCAGTTGTAAAACTTCGTGATGACAAAGGGCTGCTCTGGCGGAACTGTGCTAATGTGTAAGCAATCCTCCTTTCACCGGGTCGCGATTCTGATGTGGGCTTACTGGTAGTGCATGTACATCAAGTTGGTGTACAGAATCACAGAATCATGTTGAAACTGCTTGCTGTTTGCGGTCGTCATCCTCGGTGTGCTGTCACCACCAAACATAGGAAACCGATAGGTTGCCCCCTTGTACCATTTTCTTAATGCCGCCTTGCATTCCTTTAATTTAGTCGCCCCTTCTGACCCTAGCTCTCTATCCCAGCCAGGGACGTCGTCAAGGGGGAATACTAAAGTGACGAGATCAGTCAAGACAGAGCAGAGCTCTCCTAGTTGGACAAATATCTCGATAAGACACCTCTTGGTTTCCGCGTTGTATACTTTTGATCGGTCAACTTCGTCGGCTAGGTCTGCATATCCGAGACCGGGGTTGGCGTCAAGATCGAAATGGGCTCGAGATACCTGGAGGCTTCGACGCACGCCGAGGGCTAAAATGCGATCGCGGATTAAGCAGCACCACCATAACCTCTTTAGTATGTTCTGCTTCTTGTGTTGTATCGGATCCGTTATTGGAGAGTAAGTTGGCTTGACCGCGTAAAGGTGGGCATCCGAGCTCTTGGCGTTCTGTATCGCGATACCAAGCCATGTGCTATTAAGCTTCTTTGAAGCGAGCGACCAGTTTGTAGCCCAGAAGGATAGCAGAACTGCGGTCTGGGCAAGATCAACCAATGACGTTTCGGTGTCGAAATCAAATAGAAGCTATCTCCTAGTTAGCAAACTGCTGGACTCTAGAGGCCATGATACCAACCTTTGTGCGTCGGTAGAAAGTAGCTCTTGCGGCGCGGATACTGGGAAACCCTAGGGCTTTGATGCTACTTTTCGAGACAAACTGAGAGACTTGTTAATATGTATCGATGCGGTGGTATCGCGCAACTTACATTGCAGGAGGAGAACAGGAGCGCCTGACAGAACACTAGGGATATCTTGTCGCTCGACTCGGTGGAAGTTTGACTGCAGTACATGTCCCAGAAATCTCCTTCGTTAAGTATCGGCATAATCGGGTGGATATGCAAGAAGTACTGTTGCACAAACTCGTCTAGGATCGCTCTTGTTGGCACTCGAAGGCAACCTTGCGACTCTAGATAGTTGACATCTTGAGGCATGATGTTGTGTAGGTTGCCGATGCGTAGGAATGGATAGTACGAATACGTGACATCAGCATTGATTGCAATACGTTGATCTCCAACCCAGAGAGGTATCTCCGGAGACATGAAGGAGTTGAAAGTATTTAACGGCAACGTCGTGGTTTCTGTCGACTTGGTTAACTAGACCACCTCATTGCTACAGGATAACTCACCTTGGGCTACAGGAGTAGGACTCGGGATTCTGTTGCTACATTGCTCATTGAATCCATTAGGCGCGGGTTGCTGCGACGGGCCAGTCCATATCCCCGTTTCGACTTCCGGACTCGTCCGATTCTCGGTGTGGTTTATTGAATTAGGTACCTCTCGTGGTGGAGTGACATCCTCGCCCTCTGCTCTCGACGAAGGTAGTTGTCCACTGATTCGTGAGTGCACCACATCTTCCGCGGTCCGCCCATGCGCACATTCGTCCGCTGAATAGGGAGGATACGAGGTTTGTATATTATCGTTCTCACCGCGTTGGCCTCTTCTACTGAACGTTAATGTGAGTAGAGGAGTGCAAGGCCGAAGACCGGAGACTCACAACCTGGACGCTCGCCCAGTCACAACACACGTCTCATTGTCGAGATAGCAATTCATACAAGGCCGGCCGCGCTGAGAAACGTCGCATCTCACTTTGCGACTCCTACACGACAGACAGGCTTTCGGCGCTCTCTTACGCATCTTGGCCGACGACTTCGGCTTGGGGTCCGCGGTCTCAGCGCTCGTCGAAGACATGGCGGCAGGCATGTATTCCATAATTATCGTCTACGACCTTCCACACAGGACAAGGGAGTGAGTTGAGGGAAAGAAGGGAGAACAACCAGCCCCAGGATTTGGAGAGGTTCGTGGGGTTGTGGGGTATACTCCATGAAGGTCAAGTAGAGAGGCATCTAGGCTGTTGGGACCCTTGGCAATCTCCATTGCGGGAGCCCCGGACGCTGTCCATATCAAGCTAAGACGACCGATCATTTAAATAAGTATTAACAGCGCCCCAAGCTAGGGTAATGCAGGGTCTCGCGCAAAATGCGGCATCGGACTTGATACCGCTGGTATGGATCTTAGGAAAGATCGAGATATCCATGCTATTTCCCGACTCCTACGGAGTATTCGGGAGCGGAAAGACCAATGGCAGCACGTTGCGAGGTCGAGTAGGAACACACCCACGTAGTCTCATGATAGGACTTGGGCAATAAGAAGACACCGCTCGTCTACATTTGGTCAAATCACGAGAATTTCCGAAAGTCCCGGAACTGACAGTGCCATTCGAAGCTCATATCAATTTTTCCGGACTTTCCGCCTATGTAGAGACATTGATATAAATCAGTCATTAAGTCCATCTCGCATACGTGTGAGTAGAAAGGGAGTAGGGAGGTGTACTAGAAGTCTGGGCGGTTGCTACATAGAAGGTACGTACTGTTTTGCCGCGGCAAATCGGTAAAACGCTCGGTAATAGATTTCGCGTAGCCAAACGCCTCCATCGTTAAGAGATTTCCAAGTATATCCTTACATAATTCACCACCTCTTAGCCAAGAAACACTATGGTCTTATAAGCGAAGCTAGTCGATCGGACACGGCGGTTTATTATCGTATCAAAGAACATGATCGCTAGATTAGGTTGAAGTTGTTCATTGTAAAAGATGATCAAGGGTCGGTTTCATACGAAGTACGTAGAGCTTTCGAAGTATCAATTTTAACCGAAGTTCCTCCGTAAGGCTGATGATGCCAGCTGGCAGTAATAAAACACCTGGCAAGTGGCTAGCAAGCCATAGTCATGTGACTGTCATGTGACTATACCAATCAATACACGCTTATCAAACCAGGTCAACTTCCCCCCTCAACACAGGGAGCACGTCGACCAAGCCATTTATCTGGTGAGCTACGACGAACAAAGTACACTGTACCGGTATATCAGAAAGAATCTCTTCTCTGTTCAATTCAAAAATCTATTCGAAAGTACTGATTGATTGTTACAATTCAAAAGCTGTGTGTACAAACGGCTATAGTCTCTCATGTAATTTGTCCTCTTGTTGGAGATCACGTGATATCTAACCGTATTATGTAATTCACCAACTGTTGCCACCTGAAGCCATCAGTTCTCAATACAACTGATTTATTCAGGATATTTGACATGGTACTGAAAGAGGATGGGAGTCATAAAGGTGCAAGTACAGGACCCTGTCTTGCTTAACCAAAATATCGAGTCTGGTCCGTGACAGGTTCCTGATGCCCATGGTATGTTAACCTCGCACCACCGAGAATAATGTATCCCGTACTACAGCTCCGAGTTGCAGGACTATGTAAAACATTGCAAGCAATCGGCCAGAAAGAGTTTAACTCTGGTGGTCCCAATTGGAGGTTAGCCGGGTTATTTATTTGCTGAATACCAGTTAGGAATTGGGGCTACCTCAGGGATTGCTTCGTCATTCAGCCATGATATGACGTCTGAAGACTTGATTGAATACTATAGAAAGTACTGACATGATATAACTCTTGAGGAGGAGCCAGAGAGAAATCAGCTTAGACGCCCCGTTTCAGCTCTCTATTCAAGACCCCCCCCCCATAGGGCGACCTATTCTCGATCTCATAGGAACGCACGCTACATATCGTTGTTAGGGTTATAGCCTATAATGAATCTATCGAAGCCGTCAACGGGCATATTTCACTTCAGGTGCAGATCTACGCATCAAGAAGAAACTATCCGATAGTCATTGAATCCTCAGTGAGATAGTGATTATAGACGCCGCTACCTATCAAAACAGGTACTCAGCATCCAGTAATCAAAGCCTCCTTAACAGCTTTACTACTATCTCAACCACAGCGGCGTACACAATACCAGCCGAGTACTTCCCCTGCTTTTCAAAAGCTGCAGATATCGTTAAAGGAATCCGCCTTCAACATAGCATCATTTGTTCTCAGGGCCTAAGCGTGAATCGGCGCGGCGTAGCTAACGACTACACTCCCTATCGAAGTTCTCTGCGCATTCTATGGTACAACTTCTGCAAATCCGAATGCAACACTTACACGGCTATGAGGCTTGTGCTGCGTGGCTTAGGACGAAGTGTGAAAATGAATCCCAGAATCGCTTTCGTGGCTGTCCTAATACTGAGCCTAGTTGCCTGAGCGTAGGCGCCTCATATCAAAATCCTCCCAGGGGGCGCGACCTCGAACATATTTCGGCCTGGATAGTCGGGTCGCAATAATTCCGACGCCATAGGGCAAGGGTCGTTCAGAACGAAGTCAGCCGCCACTAAAAGAAATTGTAGCCAAAACCGGGGGAATAGACTTTAAACCAGATGGATCTTACTCGGTAAGAGATAAGTACCTAGTTAGATATTATATTTCAATGTTCTCCCTCATAAGCCAATAGTCGAAGCAAGTAGGATAAAATATGATCCAATCTACCTAATTTTAGTAGAATGTTGCGAGGTATCAAAGTCGATAATCGACTTATTGATAGGGGGGGGGGGGGGGGGGGGGCCGCGAAAAGAAAAAAAAAATAATTAAAAACAAAACGTTAAAAAAAACCCCCAACAACGATAAAAAAGGTTGTCC